>JAOTBA010000007.1:16847277-16868294 GCA_025629845.1 Erythroxylum squamatum
TTGCTTTTCCCGAGGCCTTCCCAGGAGGTCACCCATCCTAGAACTACTCTCACCCAAGCACATTTAACCTCAGAGTTCTGATGAGATCTAGTCCATTAGACCATGGAAAACGCGTCTATAAGGGAGAGGTATTCGTACCCTTATAAGACGTACTTCGTTCCCCTCTCCAACCGATGTGGGATCTCACACTCTTCACCCCCTTAGGGCCCTGCCCTCTTTGGGGTCCAGCCTAGCTGGCACAACGGTTCGGGTACTGGCTCTGATACCACTTATAACATCCCAGATCACCCGCTTACAGATATTGTCCGCTTTGGGCCTTAGCCCAGCCAAGCCCTCACGGTTTTACTTTTTCCCGAGGCCTTCCCAGGAGGTCACCCATCCTAGAACTACTCTCACCCAAGCACATTTAACCTCGGAGTTCTGATGGGATCCGATGCATTAGGCCATGGAAAACGCGTCTGTAAGGGAGAGGTATCTGTACCCTTATAAGGCGTACTTTGTTCTCCTCTCCAACCGATGTGGGATCTCACATTCTAACTTTTGTAACAAGACAAAACCTTAGCTCCAATCAGGGATAAGGAAATGAAAGTAAGATGATGGAAGACCTAGTACATCAAGTAGCTTGAATCAAAGCACCCTAAATAAAATATACTACAATTAATAATAAACAGAGGATGAAATACCAAAGCCTTTATATTTCATGTTATCTTAAAGATTTCAAATAGTTAACTAGAAGAAGATGTAAGAATAAAAAATAAGTCAAAAGGCTTGAACAACCCTATCTAACCCTATATCCATCAATTTTTGGAATGTGATGGGGATTAATTACCCCAAAAGCAACTTATGGTTTAAAAAAAGTTAAGGGAATTCAAACCTATACTCATAGGCTTTTTAGGAATCAAGATAAGAGAGGAGAAGTACCAAAAGATCAACTTCATTGCCAATCATTAGCAAATAATCTCTAACTATCACCATCATTACTATAGAAAAGTTATGGTCGTTTTTCCATAGTGATGATGAATGCCTTAAAATATTCAACAAGTTATCTGGGTTTAAAGCAAACAATTCGAAGTGTAACATCAACTTATCTACTAGTTCCTCATATCAGGCACATTGGATAGTTTCTATTACTGGTTTCAATATATCTCAACTTTTAATCAAATAACTTGGCATTCTAATATCGTTTACAAGGCCTTCCTATAATGACTTCAAGCCTCTAATTAATAAAATCATGTTAGGATATCAAGTTGGAGCACCAAAGACTTCAAGCCTCTAATTAATAAAATCATGTTAGGATATCAAGTTGGAGCACCAAAGCACTATCACTTACCGGCAAAACCTAACTTATTTAATCATTGTTTAGTTCCATTAATGTATATTTGGCAGCTCATATGGCACTCCCCCAAGCAATCATCAAAGCCATAGATAAAGTATTCTAAGATTTTTATTGTCAGGGTGCAAAGAAAATGAATCTAAATCGAAATTAAATGGTTTGAGGCATGTTTATCATGATTTATAGAGGTCTAAATGTGTTTCCTCTAAAAATCACAAATGTAGTAATGACTAAAGAATATGGAGATCTTCATAAGGACAAGCAATCTCTATAGACAAAATGGGTACATGAGTATTGCATGAAAGGAGAAAGCTTTTGGAATTTCAAGATTAAAATTTTTGCCTCTTCAATAATGAGATCCATGGTCAAAATTAGAAATTGAGAGAGCATAGAGTTCCTAATTGAGATAGGCAATGGCCAAAGCTCCTTTTTTTAGGCTGACAATTGCTCACCATATGGTCTATTCGAGAATGTAGACTTCCTATCCCCCCTAGGAGTTTCATTAAAAGAATTCAATAGTTGCAATGGCTATTTAGCATAGGGAATTGATAATGAATGCTATACCATCTTCTAAATTTACCACTTTCTTAAACAACTTCCCTTTAAATTCATAGAGGAAGATAAGATGGTTTGGAAGAATTCAAGCTTTGGAGAATTCACCAATTCTTCATGTAGACAAGTTTTTAAGGGTTATATGATTTATGTTCTTTGTTCTAAAGTAATATGGTGCAAACTACTTACTCCCTCGAGCATCTGTCAACTAATGGCTTACAGTGAAAGGAAAACTCTCCACTATTAATAGACTAAACAAATACATGGAAATTCTAAACTGGTGTTTTCTATGTAAAGATGCATAAGAAACACTAAGTCACTTGTTCTTCTAATGTGAATTTACTAGACTTGCATGGTGTATGAATCTTAACAAGTGCAATATAAGTGAACCTCCCATAGACAGGCATGATATAGTTTAGGGGGGTTAAAAAATGAAGCATTCTAGTGAAGCAAGCATATGGGTTTATTGCCTATCTCGCTCGTATATTGTGACATCAGTATGGGATGAGAGGAACATACATATTTTCTCAAACCTTTACCAAAATAAATAATGATTTACTATAAAGCTCATTGATTAATTCAAATTCAAAGATACTTTTTCTGTAGAAAGTAGGTGGAATATACATTAATCTTCATCAAATAGTGCAGTCATAGAGTACTTAAGGATTCTCGATAGTAATCAAAATTGGATGCATAAGTGATTGGTGAAGCAAATTAGGTTTGCCTTACTAGTATCCAATGTATTTCTTTTTTACTTATTAAATTGTCATTTGAGGCTTAATTTAAATTATATTTTTAAAAAAAACATGATCACTTTTAACCAGAATAAAATTCAAATACGCACCTTTGGAATATCAAATTAGGTTATGCATCTTTCTGCTAACCTTTTAGCTTATAATGTTAAAGTTTTTGTTTTTTTCGTTGAAGGTTTTACCTTACCTTCCAGAGTTGTGAACTGTGGGATAGCATCAAAAGACTTCAAGCTCCTTCAAATCTTCCTTGGCTCATTATATGAGACTTTAATAGATACACTCCCAAATTTGAAGGAAACTCTAGCCTAAGGAACTTCAATATATACCTAAAGGAATGTATCAAAAAATCTGAGGTATTTTTCTATACATAAAATAACAAACAATGTGGTGACTAGTTTATCATAAAGATATTAGACAAAGCACTTATGAATGAAGTTTTACTTCCAATGTTCCTAGAAAGTAAACCAACATTTTCAAATCCATCCTTTTTAGATCATACCCCAATTATGATGGAGAACATCTTGCTGAATAATATTTAGAATACCCCAATTCATTTTTTCAACCATCTAATAAAGATGGAAGGGTTTGAGAATGCCCTAACTAAAGGTCTACCAGGTAGCATTCAAGAGAACAAAGTTTTGTCTAAATGAGAAAGTTGGATAGGAAAAAATAGGAACTCAAAACACTCAATTTTCAATACGACAATGACTCACATGCCTTTTTAAAGTTAGCTACCAAAAAATTAAAATCAATATAGGAAAGGCTTTACCTTAATCCTAGTGATCCCAACTTAATCAAAGAAGAGAAAAGGGCCTTTTTAGAGTATGAAAAAATCTTAGTTATTCATAACTCAATACTAAAACAAAAATCCTGGGCTCTATGGTTAAAGGAAGGAGATGAGAATTCCTCCCTTTTTTATGAAGCAATCACAGTTAGGAGGAACTTTAATAGAATTACTAGCCTTGCAGTATAGTTTAATTCTATGACAAGTTAATGCAATAATATTTTGAGTACTTTTCCAAAAGCTTAGGTACTATAATCTTTTCAAGTTCTTTAGTTTCTATCTTAAAATCATCTACAACAAATAAGATATCTTAAGAAAAAAATCTCTCACACAACCTTTCACTCCTAGTGATGTAGAAAAAGTGGCCTTTGACCTCAATCCTCAAAAGTCCCCTGGCCTTGCTAGAACTAATGGCCTATTTTTTCAAAAATCTTGGATGCACATCAAAGATGTTATCACAAGTGATGTTTTAGAATTCTTCAAAAAGAGGATAATGCTAAGGGAAACAAACATAAAACAAATTTACCTTATCCCTAAGATGGGATAACCAAGCTCCTTAAAAGATTTTTAACCCATCTTTTGTTGTAATACAAAATACAAGATAATGTCAGAGTTTATTGCCATAAGATTGAGGTGTATTGTGAAACCATTAATCAATGCATCTCAAGGTGCATTCAAGAGCTCCTCAAAGACTATAGGAGAAAGAATTCCAATAAGGATTATATCATCAAATTTGATTTCAATAAAGCTTTTGTCTCAATCCATAGAATTTCATAAAGCATTCGCTTGAAGCTCTAGGATTCCTAAGTTATTCATAACATGAACCTCACAATGAGGGAAAGGCCTTTGCTAAAGTGATCCATTATCTCCTTATTTATTTATATTATATATAAAAGCTTTGTCTAGACTGATAGATCGTATTATAAGACTTGATGGCAGATTTAATTTCCATTTAAAATTTAAAGCTAAGGACACGTCAATCTTTCCCCAAATGAATGCCTTGAATATTTTCAAGCTCTTGTCGAGCCCTTCCAAAAATCTTGACAAAAGTTTTATGATAGTGGAAGTTAGACTAAAGACTATAGTTTTGTGGCTTTAAGGTTTCTTAGGGCTTCATCTTAAAGACCTTCCAATCACCTACATTTGCCCCTAATCTCCACTAAAAAGCTTCAAATATAGGATTATATTTGTTGATGTTAATATGGAATTCAGGCAAGCTAAGGAGCAATTCTCTCCGAATTTGTATGTCACTTCTTATAGACAATATAGGTAGGCTTCGAAAAATGTAAAAAAATGGAATTATAAGATACCAAAATGATAAAATGTGTTGGAAAAAGAAACGGTTTGATTCAAGCAAAAAGGAAATGCAAGGTATAAAAGGAAATTGAGGTAATAAAGATGAATACACAGTGTAAAGAAAGCCATAAAAATAATAATAAAGTATTTTTGGAATTGTTTGTTTCTCTGGAGATTATCTTATGTTTGAGTGTGATGCTCTATTTATTGTCCAGGTGCTGGTGAATTTATAGTCCTCTCATCCTTAAGCATTTTTTGTTATGAATGTCCATTTCCCCACATTCTAGCTAACATCCTGCCACTATTTCATTCCACATTCTAGATTTCCACGAATTCAACACATTTATCCTACTTTCCTAGTTTTTTTATTACACATGAATTCTCTAGCTAAACATTTACGAGGTTTTATTTCTGAGTTATTTTCACTTGTTGTTTGAATTACTTTTTAGGTCAAATAGGCTGAATTATTTTAGGCTATCAACAATTACCCCGTCATATGTTTAGCAAATACTGTATATGGCAAAGAAATTCTACTAGCCTTCTACAAGTTAGGTTCCGAATTCCCAATATAGCCTAGTGGTTTCATAGATTTCAAGAACCAAATGAAGGAAGGCCTAGTGATGTCATCGTGAGAAGCTTCCTAAATTATAAACAATCTTTTACATATAAGAAAATTCAGCCCAAAGATCACATCAAGATCTTCCATATTTGAAATCCTCACCTTTTGTCCATTACAAAAGATAGAAAACCTCCTTTGTTTAAATTTCAAACTCTTGTTATTCCCTTAAGTACTAATCATTTTCATTATAAATTCAATGTTTTACTATCTCTAAAGTATAGGTCTATAAATCAACTGAATCCTTTTAAAGACTTCTCCAAAAGGCCTTATTGGCTTAAAATTTTTAAAACTTTTTAATCATCTTGTTTGACAAACTTTTTCTCATCTACACCTATCATAGATTGGTGATAAAGCCATAAAACTTGGACCTTCTATCACGACCTTGAGTTTTGAAGTATATCTCCTTTACCTATGAAGTGGGCAACTTGGCCTTTCTCTAGGAATTCCTTCCATTGTTCATTTTTTGGACTACCTAGTCCCCTTTTATGGCAAGCACTATCAACGACAAGTTCCTTATAGAAATATTTGACCATTGTCACATTTAAAATTTAAAGATCTTTGCAGTTAGTCTTGGTGAAATAAAGGCTTACCACTCTTAATGGTTAAAAAGCTTTCAAATCTTAGCAACTCAGTTTGGATTCTACCCTTCTTAAAGTTATTCCCTCTTATTTAAGTAATTTTGGTTCCTTAACATTTATTCCAAACTCATATCATTATGAATCTTGGATGCTAAGAGTAGAGATAAACTTCCACTTTATGGACTTCCACGAATTCAACACATTTCTCCTATATTATATTCTTGGTTTTTTTTAATCCATGAATTCTCTAGTTAAACATTTATTGGGTACATTGGACAAACTGAAGTTCATGGATATACGAATCAAACATACTACCTTCGCAAAAAATGGCTAGAATCAGTTTAAAACCGCTTCTTTAGGTGTGATTCATCCAGTATGGAATGAAAGCACATTGTGAAATCCCTTTGCTCTTTGGACTTTGTGATGAGTGATAGAAGATCAAAGGGTGACAGAACTATCTCGTACATAACTTGTAATTAGTCATGTGTAAGTAATATATGGAGGGAAAGGAACAACTACGTATTCAGAGCTGAAGATAAACCAGATATTCCAAAAACTTTTATTGGGATAAGAAAACAAATATGATCCAAAATTCCCAAAACCAATATTGCAACTTAACACAACATCAAAATTGGTTCGTGTAACACTTATGTTTAGCTAACTCATCATGCTCATGTCATGCATGGGGCTAGCTACTTTGTGCAGGTAAAAATCTTAGTTTGTAACCTTATAAACTTTGGTATATATTAATTAATATATTTAATTTCCAAAAGAAAAACCAACGATCGAGTAATATCTTAACGATGCAGAAAATCTTTTCTGCTTCAAAGTTCCATGACTCTGCTACTAATAAAATGTCTGTTTAAGTAAATACATGAGAAAATAAAAAGTTCCCAAGAAGAAATTGATCGCTCTGGTATATATATATATATCAATCATCTGATTTGCTGTCTGTCAGTGTTACTTTTCACGTACTATACCAAAATCTCTTACGATCATCTAATCTACCAAAAGAAAAAGATAATCTTGTTATTTATGTCTTTTAAGTTTGGGTTCGAGGCAGTTCATCATCTTTATTACCATGTCCTCTTCACCAGTACCTGTATTTTAGTCCCTTAATCAAGATTATGACTATCTTTTCTCAATTAGTGTACATTCATATAAAAAGTTAATTGGTTCGTCCGTGCAAGACTCATTTTGCCTACAGTATTTTTAGTTAGGAAATCACCAACCGAGTTGACCGATTAGCTATTTGAAGCGCGCACTCTTGATAATAATAATTAAACTTTGACTAATAGGCCAATTATATATAGGCATTTATGTGATTATATTTCAATTAATACGTACCAATTCTTCCTTTTCGATCGGAACAGAAATTCAATTAGATTAAACATGGAAAATGATCTTAAGTCATTGCCCATTCAGTCAACAGCATCCCAGTGCCCGTAGGATTATCCTTTTCTTTCTCCAAGGTATTTCATAAAAATCTCCCGTCTGCGGCTTTGACAGGAGGCAACCTGGAGATATGATGGTTCAATTTAATAGAAAACAATTGGTTCAACAACCATAACCAACAAAAGAGAAAATCTCGTTGATGTTAACAGGTCAGCCTCCTCATCGGGTGGAGAAAATATCTGAGGTCCCATGCATATTCCAGGAGAGTTTGTCAAGGTGGTAGAGGTTTGATAAACACCAGTACCGTGTTTCATATTCCCCCATGCCATACTACATTAGGAATCTTGACATCAAAGACTTCTTTCAATATTTTACCTTGGTTGAACAACTCTAGAACTGCATGAGTAATGAAGTTCTTAGTGCGATTACATGTTCTTTTGAGAAAGAAAAAAAAAACCATGAAGATCATCTGGTATAAGAACTTTATTTTCTTCGTGTTTTCAGCAGTAAAGAATAAGAACTGCTCATGTATGTAAATGACCATCTATAAGATATAAATAACTGATTTCCATGTGGTGTATAATGAATACCAAGGAGACACATGGGGGCGCTAAATAATCAAGAAGGAACCTCATCTCATAATCAGTGCACACTGAAATCTGGATTATGCTGATGAAACCAAGTGGTCCTTTTCCCTTATTTTTAAGATTTGCTTCCCTGGCCTAATCACGTACGATTTTATTTATTTATTTATTTAAAACATCCCACTTCCTGCATTTTGTGTATAATATATATTTAATTTGTCTCATTTCCTTTTCTCGAGTAGTAATTATTATAAATTCACTTGAAAGCTAAGGATCAAGTCACTTAGCATGTGACACATTACCAGAAAGTGAAGAGACGACTGACCCTAGCTAGTACAACCACTTCCTTGCCCCTTCACACTACTGTATGTATTTTATATTAACACAATCTAGATTATTTTATTTTCTTTTCCTAAATTAAGATAAACCAACTTGTTAATATTTTACTATTCCCAACTCAGATTTGAGATATTTCCAACAAAAACGGAAACTGTTAACTGAATATTAAAACTATATTCTTTTACTTAAAGGAGCAAATGACACAAAGCAAGCATACCACGCCATGTCTGTTGTCTATTGATAAATATATGGCTCAGTGGTTGCCCGTCCAACTAATGAGAAGCCACCCAACCTATTATGTAATGTAATGTAATTAATACCTAATCAATTAGGCTTCTATTCCCTTTTCGAAAAATGAAAATATAGTCTAAGTCAAGAGTCCACTTAATGTATGTATCCTTATTTTGGAAGGTAATTTTTTGTAATTTTTATAAACAATTTATTTTTATAATTCAAAAGAAAGACACAGTCAATACAACTTTGAGGAATGCCCAAATTGTAAAACCTGGCCTGGGGCAAAAAGACATAATCCAACTACCAAGATATTGCAATTATGGCGTAAATGTAAGGTTACATCATTAGAACTTCTTTAATTTTAACTACAGTATCATAATTTGATAATTACTGCTTATTTTCTATATATTATTTAGTTAGTATACAATTTTTTATATTATTCAGAAAATAAATTATAATTTTAATATATAACATCTAACTAACAGAGTATGTACATAATCGACAATCCTTATTCAAAAAAGACTATTTGAACCTTATATTTTATTCTTCTAACATATTAAATATGAGAAGAAAGGTACATATTGTGATCATCTCGCCCAACTAATACCCTCTCAATGACTCCAAATGGTTTCAAGCCATCCCCAAACAACTCCATCACTCGCATATTATCTTTTTCAGTTAGCCTACCTGTTCATCCAAAATAAACAACCCCATGAACTCCTCTAACCTACCTTGAAACCTGGAGAGATAGAAAAGGTGAGTCATCAGGATAAAGAGGGGGAAACATAAGTTCTCTACACACTACCCCCACATACACAAAAACTCTTCTTATTGTTGAAATTCTGCTTTCATGGCTATCTCTCTTTCTTCAATGGAAGATAACAACACAAGAATTCCCCCATGCAAGATCATCAGAAGATCAATCTACACTTTGCTTCAGAATTATCACTACTTCACCACCACCACTGCTCTTCTTGCCTTCCCTTTCTCCGCCACAATTCTACTCTCTCATACCTTTATTCCCTCCTCATCCTCTTCTCTCCTACAATTGATTTACAGTCGATTGGAGGCTTTCTTTGAGGCTGCAGGGTTTCCGCGTTCCTCGGGATTCTTCACCCTTATCAATCTCAAGCTTTCTCAAACAATCTCTGCCAATATTTTCACTCTACCCTTTACCTTAACTTTCTTGTTGGTCGCGAAAGCATCCGTAATTCAAGCTCTCAATCACCCCAAACCATGTTTGCAACCTTCGTTCTCTTCAATCATATCAATCTTTAGCCACCTATTTGTCACATACATATGGAACTCTTTCTTGATTATCTCTGCAAATGCAACAGCTTTCTGTCTCTTGTTCTTTATTTTCAACTTTCTCGAAGGGCTTGGTTACTATACACCTACTTCCTTCCTCTTCCTGTCAGCTTCTGGAGCAGTTCTATACTCGATCATTCTTGCCAATACACTAATCATATGCAACCTGTCTATGGTCTTGTCAGGTTTTGAGAAAAGTGGTGGCCACATGGCAATCTTAAAAGCGTGTATCATGATCCGAGACAGAGCTTCGACGGCTTTAACAATCACACTCCCTGTGAACATGGGCATGGCAGGAATTGAAGCTCTGTTTCAATACAGGATGGCAAGGAGTTATTATCATATCAGCGAGAAGTCTGGTATTTTGATGGGTCTAGAGGCTATGTTAATAGCATATATGTACTCAATTCTTATCGCTCTTGACACAATCATGAATTGTCAGTTCTACAGAAGTTGCAAGGCAAGTTCTTGCGGTGACCAAGAATGGAAATATGCTTACAGGATTGAAATTTCAGAGGAAGATAACAGAGGGTATTTGAGTTTAAAGGTCTCTCAAGAATTTCCATGAAGTATCAAATTAACATTGTAATCAAAGTCAGTACATATACAGATGGCGAGCAAAGCGGAGGGAAACAATGAAGATTTTCCGGGTGCGATTGAAGTTAAGAAGGAGATTTTGTAGAATTCATCTTGTTTCTCCCACTGTTACACCATTGGATATTGAAAGTTCTCTTCCGCTTATTTTTCTCAACAGAATGATTTTCGTTTGTAATTGGTAAGAACAAGGCGATCTTTTTCTTTTTTGTTAATAACGGGAATGTACAATTAATAGTTTGCAAGACAAGTCCTAAATAAACTGTTTAGGGGACTTTGGTTTCACCTTCGTTTTCTTTTTTGAGTTTTCTTTCTTAAAAAAATAAAATTTCATTTATTTGTTTTAAAATAATTTTTATTTCATAGGCTTATAATCAAAATTAAAATAATTTGACCTTTTAGATATTAATATTAATCTAAATTTAATTAATTTAATATATTGCTATTCAAAATAAAAATTATTAATTTTTAATATAATTAAATACATTATACATCAACTCTATATAATAATAGTCTAAATAAAAACAAAAATATGTGAATTTATTTTGATTAAATAATTAAAGATGTTGTTTTATAAGTATAATACATAGTGAGGTTATTTACAGCAACAAAATATAAATTAACTAGAACTTTTTGAAAGTATAAACATTCCATATTTATTTAACAACTTAATCTCGTTTTTAAAACATACATTAAATTGGAATTATATTATATTCTACTTGAAATTTTATTTTTTATATAATTTATTCGTATAGCTTGATAAAATCTTTCTTTTAAAATATTGGAAAAGCACTTGAGAATGATCTTAACATAATTTTTTAATAAATTAAAGATTGAAAATCAAATGACAAGTTGTTAAAACTTAAAACACAACTTGATAACTGTTTCTCTTATAATACCACCGTATGTCTGAAGAGATTAAGGAATTGAACCATTGGTGTATTCCCAAATTAAAGAAAGAAGAAATATTTTCAAGCTGGAATTTAGAATCAGCAACATCAGAGTTGACTTTGGAGCCATAAATGTGACACCGAATTCTATATCGCAGCAACCTAAGATAATCTCCAGTTTATGCTGTAGTCTTAGTCTGGCTGAGGATAACATGGCACGAGCAGCAATGTAGTTTATAAGCAACTTGACTACTTGAGAGGGTAGACAAGAGGACTTCTTAATGATCACATTCCCACTATGAGAGAAATGAAGCAACATCATCGTAAAGATTTGCTTTATATTGATAGATGATCATGAAGTAACATAGGCACGTAATAACGAAAACAGCTGATTTGAAACTCCTTTTGTGACCCGTTCTTTTCAATTTATAAGCTGGATGATAATTTCAATTTTTAAATTACCTTTTCTTTTCAACTTTTAGGCACAGCAGATGGTGATGTAATGCTTCTTTTCTGAAATCTATAATTGTTAAGAATATTTAGACCTAATTGAGAAGGTCTTAATTGAAGAGGTATCTTTTCATCTTAATTAAAATGCTTGGGGTTAGAAAAAAGATGTTTCTCATTATTGGTTAAATTCCAACTAATCAATTAGGACCACAGTTATAACCAAGTGTGAATGTATTAATTGTCCATGCAAATGATGGTTTACTTTATCTGGACCAGAGCCAACTTCAGACAAAAGCAACCAAGAATTCTAAACCTCCAGCTTTACATGGCAATAACTTTATACAACAACATAAAGAGTGTTTCCTTGTAAATAGCAAAAACAATAGTAAGATACCAAATGTGCAGTGCAGACTGAAGCAAAACAAAAACCACAAAGAACAGGTGCTGCTTCCGCTGTAAGGACAGAACATTGCATTATAAATGATGGTCTCAAAATGTGAAATCTGTCTTGCTATCCTTCCCAGAAGAATGTAAATTAACAGGGCAGTTGCATTAAGAACACGGAACTAAATCTCAGTAAGAATAATGAGTAGAAATTAGAAGTAAGAAATTTTAATCTGCATCTTATATTTTTCTATGCTATCTTACAATTACAGAGAAAGTAACCCGTCTGCTTCTACTCACTCTATCTGAAGCTGAACAACAACTATACAACAAACTTTTAGACGGGGATAAATCAAAATCTCAAGTAGAAAAAGCAAAAAGCCATGGAAGGGGATCGGGTCTTATGTTACAATAAAAAAGAATTGAACTCTACCGTTAGGACAAGGGGTTAGTGCTTTGTACAATGTATCAATGCTATCAGTGGGGCTTGTGTGCTTTACAGAACCGAAGACGCATCCGCTCTGGTGCTGAAAAAATTGTGCCCAAAGAACGGCTAAAGTCAGAATGCAGATCAACTACTTCCATGAATAACTCAATCTTCTCTTCAGGTATTGTATTGATACCATAAGGGTAACGCTCGTCACTTCATAGAACATGTGATAAACCTGCGCTACTCACTCAGCATTTCTACCTCCCAGACATTTTCGCATGAAATCAAGCACTATGGCTTAAATTAACTAAGCAATGTCATCTGATATAGTGTGTGTACCGCATGCCTTAAGCTTTGCCAGCCTTGAGGAACAGCTTTTCTGCTACATCTGCTTAGTTTCTTAGGGAAGTCCTTTAACTGCAAGCAGAAGCGATGAAGTGCAGGATCGTGCACTTTTGACTAGTTGTCAGCAGCAATTTCACTGTCATTCACTATAAAGTATCACAGCCGAAGTCTGCTGCATATGGAAGCTCAAGTTTCTATACCGGAGAAGAAATGCATTTACGTCTCTTTTGCACCCTTGGAGAGATTTATTCCCTTTGCCTTCTCCATTTCAGCCTCCTTTTCAGCTTTTTTCTTCTCCAATTCAGCCTGTTTCAAATTTTCCTCATGGGCTTTCCGAAACAGCCTCACAAAATTTAGAAGAGTTGATGTAACTGCATTCACGATTACAAAGACCATGCTAAGTAAGCTCTATACCTACAAAATTATGAACAGAGTAGAACAGAACCATTCGAGTACAAGCAATAGTGCCACCTCTTGCCCTCTCTCTCTCTCCCTCTCCCCCTCCACATCCTTGTCAACTCTCTCTCAATACTCTTACCTCATGTCGATCCAAAATCCACCCAAATCAAATCCTATGCGATTGAAAATCCACCCAAATCAAATCCTACTTACAATCACTGAGACTCTTCCAAAGCCTACTTACAACCACCTAAACTACCTTTCCCTACAGTGTTCATGTCAAAACACACAATCTACGGAACTAGTTTGAATTTCGTGAACAATGCAATTAACTCAATTTTTCAGAGATAAACCTATGTAGGAAAGATGACCAAGAAAAGGAAAACAAAGAAAACATCTAATGCAGCATATATTAATAGAATCGCAACTGGAAATAATACTTCTAAATCCATCAAAATAAATGAGTACCTTGCTCAAAAGGGCAGCGAGCAGGATCCTCACCAAAGTATAGTGCTAGGGCATCTGCATTTCTACCCTGTCAGTGTAGAAAAACGAATTAGTGACACCATGAAAATCAGATATAGAAGTTATTATGCCAACGATAGTTGGAAAATTACCACCACAGAATACAGATTTGTCACAGATGCCACCTCTGTCTCAGCAACAGAAATGAATTCCTTCAATGTCTAATAACAAGAATCACATTAGTTGCAGAATAAAATGCAAATGACAGGTAAATATAGAGATAAATGAAACAGGAAAGAAGTGGATAGTGTAACGGAAGTAGAGGCTACTCATGCAAAAGAAAAATACAAATTCAGAATCTTATCTTTGAAAGGATAAAAATTTGAGAAAAGGTTTTCACAAAAGAAAATCAAAATTAGCTCTAAATGCTCACACAAAGAGAGATGAAAAATAGAAACAGAAGGAAAAAACGAAGGTAATTACTTGAGCTGTTTCAGTGTATCAAAACTAAGCAAAAAATAATAATATCAAATTTTAAAAAAATGTCAGAACAAAAACTAGCTAAAAATTCATATATACCTTACGAAAAACTTCAGATACAGGACCATCATTTTCTGATGCTGCCAGCTCTTGTTTTATCTTCTCTAAGCCCTTGATTATCGCTTGCATTTCTTCTGCCAAAGACTTCAATTGTATCTGCAAGGGTTCAACACCATAGCCTTAATATAATGCTACTGCAGCTTGTTATTGTTACAAATTTAAGACAGGTCTAAACCTTAGATGCAACTTCAAGGCTTCCAAGGTCAAGGTGAAAATCTAGCAATGCTGGTGATTTAGCAGCAAGCACCTGAAGGGATGAAAGAACCAAACTTTTAAGATGAAGACAAAATGAAAGCAAATATTCAAATTCCAAATAGAAAAACGCATCAGGATTAAGTGTGCTGAGAGAAGCAAACAAAAATATCTTTGAGAAATGGGCTTGTGACTTTTTGCTTCCTTCTGTAGGACAATGAACAACATTTATATTACCTAACCTTTCTTCAGAATTCATTTACTTTCAACAGAGATGAATACAGAATGCTGCCCAGTGTAGAAATTTGGGCCAACATCGGCATCCATTAGCTCTTTTCTAGAGTTTGTGATGTAAAGAGATGGCATTGTTATCTGTGATTCTAATAGCAAAATCCAAGTTTGATCAAAATTCTAGGCTCATACAATTGCCGGTTTAATGATATAAAACATTCCGTTGATGTTTGAGTTGAGATGCAGGAGAAACTTATGATCTTTTTATGGAGTCACTCAGAAATCACATCAAGAGTAAAACTTACATCATCTATATCTAACTCCACAGAAATAACTGTTAACAGTAGGAGATTTCCATAATTAGCACTTAGCAAATTATATCTGAACAGTGAAGCTACAATTCTGTCAACTGAATTTGCCGAGTTATATTGATTGACCTGAAAAGAGCTAACATAGATTAACCTAAGAGGTGACCAGCCTTGAACAAGAATTTTTACGTTAAATTGTCTCTGTATCTTTCCAAATTTCAAGGTCAGAATCATGATGATCTCATTTCACAAATTTTATCTTTAGAACAGTTATTATGACATATAGTTTTCCTTTCTGAGAGTCCACCATAGCAAGTAAACTTACAACAAGTAGTCAATGAGTTAGAGATTGCTTTGGCTGCATATAGAAATAATATAAATTAAAACCATAGAATTGTAGTACCTTGCAAAGATAATGCATGAGTGTCATCTTGCTGTTAGAAGCACGAGTGTCAGTGAGTTTTAAAAGACTATCCAACTTGAATCCAACAGCAGAACCTTCACAATTTGGATACATATCACAATGGTACCAAAGAATTATGATTTTCAATGAAAAGAAGACAAAATATTTGAGCATTAGTGAGCAAAGAGGACAGTGTTTGATATACAATTCTATCAGAACTTCAGACTTAAAAAAATTTTTTGGTTAATAAATATTGAAATCAGCAGGCCTATATATAGAAAATAACAGAATATTCACACAATTCATTATTTTACTTCATCAGAGTTTAGAACTGGAACTTCACAGTTTGTTGAGTGATATGGTTTTACTTTCTAGTCGTAGGGAAATCTTCACATATTCCTAGCTAGAATAAACACAACTCTTAGCAACTCTTAAAGCAATAATTACGCCACTGTGTGCAAGGGTGAAGCTAGAAATTTAACTCAGTGGGGAAATTTTTTTAAACATATAAGTTATAATAACAAAATAAATATTAATTCTCAAAATAGATTAAACATATGTTATAATTGATCCTAATGAGTTCTCATATTTTGTAACAGATTTATATTTTTTTATTATGAACACCATGGAACACTATCACTTTCAATGCAAGTAATTAAATCAAAGTTACGATAAAAGTCTTCCTTTAACAAAAAATTCATTTATACTTAATAAATAGTATTATTATATAAAACACTAAAATATTTTTAAACACTAAAATATTTTTATTAAAAGAATAAAGTTATTCAAAGATCATAACTCCTCTAATTTTCTGCTAATTAAGAATGTGAGATGTTATAGCCATGTTTGTTTGAATAAGAAAACCCACTATACATAAATATGAATAAGAACTACAATTAATATAAAAACATGCAAATAAATTTAGAGGAACAGTAAAAATGGTTCAAAAGTAAAGAAGAACTCGAAAAGGTAGAAAAGAATTTGAACATGTGACTAAGAGATAACACATTGGGAAACATCTTTGAGAGCGAGGGTGCATTCAGAGAGAGAGAGAGACAAAGGCGTGAAATATTTTGTTTTTGTTATTTCATTAAAAGTCTTAAGAGGTTAGAATTCTTTAAAATCTTATTATCATATTAACATATTCTTATTTTTATAAAAATATGAATGGTGGGGGTGTTAGTGGAGGCTTTCACCAAGAGATCTGGAACATAAATATATTCAGTTATTAAGTGGTCCCACCATAACAATGCTTCTGAAGCAAGGGCAGGGGTGGAACCAGGGGATATGTTCCCTCACCCATCTTGGCTCCACCCTTGACTGCATCTGAGCCAACTAGGAACTTCAAGAAGTGCCATGAAAGGGATGCTGCACGCTGAAATTTTACCTAATAGTTTATCTTGAACTCAGTAGCATCCTAAGACAATACTGAAGACCACTAGAACACGATCCAATAATTTGTTAAAAGTACAGTTCTGTACAGATCAGCATGGAGAAAATCTTATAGCATGTGAAAAGATAATCAATAGACATTTCAGTACTTTCCTCATTTCTTTTGAACCTAATGATTTAATAATCGAACCTAAAGATGTAAAATAGGATCCCATAAGCATTTATTTGATAATATGAAACTAAAAGTCTCTCCACATGTTTAGAGCAACATTATGGACAAATCAACTATCAAGAGATAAGCATCACCTTTTTTATATCAGAAGTAAAAAAATATTAGGAACCTGAATCACTTACCCCTTGCAGTGCCTTGGTTTAATGTATTACCAAGATAAAGAATCTTCTTCATTATCTCCTTCAATTTGGAGGAGTTCCGAACCTGATATATGGATAGTATATCAAAAAGAATGAAACATGCTGTACAGAATCTTTGAATTCATTGTCCAGGCATACCTCATCACATGCAGAGTTTACAGTATTTAAGCTCTTTTTAAATTCTGAAATCTACAAAATTAAGACAACACTATAAAAGTAGGACAAAAGGGGGGAGGAGAAAGAAATGTCTTATTAATAGCAGATCAGATTAACAATACAAATACTGCCAAACCTGCGAGCTGAACTGAATCTTGAAAGAAAATACTCTTAGTTTTGACTCAACCCGTGGCACTTTCATCAGCTCCAGAAAATACTGAACAAGTAAATATATAAAATTTGATTTAAAACTTAATCTTCTAGTTAAGTACATTAGGAAGGAAGGTGCACAACATGCACTTGGATTATAGAACAAATGCAGCAGTCTCAATGAAAGAAAAATCTCTAAAACAAAGGGAAAAGATACAAAAAAAGAAAATATAAAAATACAAAATAAGCTAGGGATTGCATAGGGAAACAGAAGGCAGAGAAAGCAAAATGCATAAAAATTGTTGTAATGGACAAATTAGTTCTTCAAACACTGACAAAAACATGAAAGGCGAATTTGATTGAACTTAATTTATTGAGCATATAGTTATTAGAACAGTATCTGCATACCTGTTCACATTTTCCCAGTTTCTCTTTGTCACCAGTGTAACCCTGTCATTGGATGAAGGTATCAATGTCACACATCAGATATTGGCCTCGAGAATAAATCAACATGAGCAAAGGCTTACTATAGTATCTTCAGAAAGAGGTCATCCAAGTGGAATTGACTCCCACTTGGTATACCCAGGATCAGATATATCAATATTTTGAGTGAAAGTTCACCTTGAGAAGTTCCATCTCTTCCTTGGTGGGGCAGAATTTTATAAGATTTTCTACTTGATCAACATCTAATACTGATTCATCCATCGCCAGCACCGCAGCCTAATAATTTGCAGGTAGTGAAGTTAATTAGAAAGTTGACCAGACCTAGTTACAAAGCACAATAACAAAAAGGAAACAAGTGACATATATCACAACCCTTAAGAATAAAAATTTTTGGAATAAAAATTTTTGGATGATGATACTAGTCAGTTTTTAAGACTGTAACTTTCCTAATATGACAAGTAAAAGGAATAACAATCTTATGTAGATATGAAATGTGGAAAACCTAGAAATTAAAGACGTGCTAAACCTCCTATCTTGTTGAATATCAGCCTGGAATTACAAAATTTTGCAATAAATACAATGTAGACAGAACTAGTGCCAAAAAATCTGTCAACTTCCCACACTTTTAATTACGACAGGAGCACCACTCTTTCCTCTCTCTCTCTCTCTCTCTCTCTCTCTCTCTCGCGCGCACACACACACACACACAGAGTCACTTCCCCTACCTCATACTTTCACAAAGACATATTAGTAATCATCTTCTCTTGCCGAAGTTCAAACCTAAGCTTATATAGATTGAGATCAACCAATGGAATTCAGCCAAAGGCAAATAATCTCCAAATACCTGAACAAATAGCCCACATTCCTTTGCAACAGAGTCAATTACAATTGCACAGAAACCATGCCTAGCAAGTCCTATTAGAACTTGAAAATAGTATCGAGAACTCTAAAGGGGGCAACTTTCCAGTTTAACAACCAAAATACACAGCTTACATTAAAGATTAACTGAAAACATCATTACAAGCATATTGATTTTCAGCAAAAACGTACAATCAACTGGTGACAAAGATAAAGAGAGGTTTCCAGCTTACCATCATGTCTGAAAGTGGCATCTTCACTTTCGTGAGCATTATTTCAGTGTTGTTAGCCCTTCTCAGGTCAATCTACACAAAAACACAAGATACCCTTAGGACATTAGCAGAGTCAAAATTTGTTTTGCAATGCATCAGAGAAATAAATTATTTCATCAGCATCATATTGCAAATTTTCTTGTATCTTGAACTATCAAAAAACAATAATGATTTTTTTCAGTATTCAAACATCAAAAAAAAAAAAGATGAAATGTATAGCAAAGCCTGGTACCATACAAAGATAGAAAAGGAATCATAAATATCTAATGCAGGCACATACACATGTTAATAAACATATATACCAACACTTTCCTTAATTTTTAATACGGTAGTTATCAGACTACAGGCTTGATTTGAACTATTGATCTTTTTCATTTGAATCCCACCTTGACTAGGGCTGTATTCTGCAGTATGTAAAACCTACATCATAGAATTCAAGTCTTATCTCTTGCAGTTCAATACTCTGTAACTTCTAAGTATAACTATAACTCCAGTCTACGTTCATAATTATTGGAATCCTTAAAATTAAATGGGATCTATGGAATTCTAGGGATGCTTGTACCTATTTTTACTCTTATATTGGGCGCTGAAATTGGATGCTCTGGATCTCAAAATGGAAGATATGCTGCTATATGTTTATCTGATGTTTGAGTTCAGATTATCGGTATACTTATAAACATAATTCATAAATAATAGCCCTCTAGCAGAATACGTTTGACTGATAAAGATAAGGATAACGAAAACTCAATTATCAGACAGTCCAATGGGAATCCTACCTAGCTCAGACACAAAACTTCGAAGCATTTATGCACAAGCATCTGAGGCCTCCACACAAAAAGCTACACATGTATTGATTTTGTTCATAGCCTAACTATTACCATATCCATCCATAGTTGTATGTTCGCCAAGACAACCAACCATATAAGCTAAGAAAGCAACATAAGGTTTACTTGAAATAAAGGCAACTAGAAAGCACCTAAAATCAAAAAATGCAAGAAAAGGAATTAAAATAAAATGACATCAGAATAACACAACACTGAACAGAAAAGTGAGCCACATGTAACCTAAAATCATGAAAGGCAACATGGAGACCAAAGGATCCATTTTAAAAGTACCAGGTGAACTTTGTCAGTTTTTGATCCAGCAGACTTCTGTCTTCCTCCTCTACCTCCTGAGTCAGCAGGTTTTGGGACTGTGGCAGAAAAAAGAGTCTCTAGCTCCGACACATCAAATTCTGGTGCACTGAAGAAAATGATACAACATCATAAAGGAGAATCATAACTAGTAAGGCTTGATAATATCACTCCAAGAAAATATTACAGCCATAGAGAATAAAAATCTAGAAAGGAGGATTCAAATAAAAGAAAATCTACAGTACATTTGGGGATCTCCATGTCTTTGTAGTTCTTCCCACAAGCTTCCTTGCAATGCCCTCGTCACCTTGCTCCAATGCAACGGTTTTAAGGAAGACCTTCTGGGTGTTGTTCCAACTGAGGCACGTGAAAGTCCACGACCTCTTCCCGCAGTAAGGCCTCTTGCATCAGCACCTTTGGCACCTAATGGTGGAGGTGGAGGAGGTCCACCACCTGGAAGTCTAGGTGGAGCAGGAGGCCCAGGAACATGAGCTCCAGGAGGAGGTGGAGGAGGTGGCCCTCCATTTCGTGGAGGTGGAGGGCCATTTAATGGAGGTGGAGGAGGAGCTCCACGAAATGGAGGTGGTGGTGGTGGTGGGGCTCCATGTCTAGGAGGAGGTGGTGGAGGAGACGGGGCACCACACCTTGGAGGAGGTGGTGGTGGAGATGCTCCTCGTAATGGCGGAGGTGGTGGAGGGGGGGTTCCTCGCAATGGAGGAGGAGGCATGTTATTCATTGGTGGAGGCGGCGGTGGAGGTGAAGTTCCATACAAAGG
>JAOTBA010000007.1:16869128-16880939 GCA_025629845.1 Erythroxylum squamatum
GTGTTAAAGGAGGTGGAGGTGGAGGTGGAGGTGGAGGAGACACAATTTCCAAACTAACAGGTGGTACTGGTACAGCTGGAGAGGAATTTGGATCACTTGAAACCTGATCTCCATGAGCAGGAGGAATCGAAGAAGATTTGGCATGAGTAGCTGCTTTAGAATCCTTAAAAGAAGCAGCAATAGCAAGAGCAGGTGGTGCGCTATTATATCTTGATGGTGGATATACAACGTGCATTGAATTAGAGAAAGGACCTTTATTAGGAGGAACCCACCGGGGTACAGTATTTGGCTTTGCAAGTTTTGCATTATGAGTTTCTTGTTGTTTCGTCTTTGTTTTGGCCACAATTGGATCTATAGCAGGTTTTGCATTTTGTGTAGCTTGTCTCCTAGGAGAAGGGAGCACCACTTTCTCAGGTTTCTGTCTACCAATTGCAACACTTAACTTTTCTGGTGGAGCCTTGGGTTCTAGCTTCTTCTTGGTTGTGGTGTTTTCTTCATCACCTTTATCTTCCATATCCTTGAATTCTGCATCTGTATCTTCACTTGCTTCATTTGTTGTTTTGGCACCCTCCACACCAGAGGCAACCAAAGCATAATCCAACTTAGTATCCCCATCATCCACAGTGATGTCTTTCACCAGATCAAGATCAGAATCCCCTTTGTCAATCACCTTATACTTCACATCATCAACTGCAATATCCTTCACTGCATCAACAATAAAGCCCACTGTGCCATCCAGTTTGTGATTGCTTTCATCAGCTGCACAATCTTGGAATGAGTGAGGTTCCACCTCATCCTTCCAAACATCTTTGGAATCCATGTCAACAACCGTATTGCTAGCATTGACATGAGTACCGTTATCACCCCTTGTTTCCTGTCCATCTATTAGATTGGTGAATATCTCATCCACCTCAAAAAATTCCTCGGGTGAAGCAGATTCTGTCTCATTCGCATCTTCACCAGCCACAACCGTAGTGACATTAGCCAGAACAGCATCAGCATCCACAAAAAGAACCTGACACAAATGTGAGTATGCATTTATCAAACCTTCAGATTCAGAAAACGGCATGGAAAATCACAATTATTTACCTCTGCCCTAAATTCCTTCGGAAATTGGTCCTTCGCATCCCACATTGTGTCAATTTCATCCCGACTGAGAATCAGAATATTTGCCCGCACAAATGCTGTGTGGAACATAACTCTGAACATTATCTCTTCTCGGACCAGATCTTCATCCAAATGGATGCACTCAAGTACAACATCACCTTGAATGCGGCACCGAATATCTATTTTGACCAGCACACACTCTTCCTGCAGATGAAATTTAGGAGCGATAACTCATATTGTGGCGAATTATACCCTTATTGAAAATTAGATGACTTGAGTATCACCTGTGCGTAATGGCGAACATGTTTTTTCATCTTTGAGGTAGAGAATAGAAGTTTTGAAGTTCTATTAGCTGTTTTTAGAGGAGCCTGACCATAAATGCGTACAACTGGCCTACAACCTTTTCCCCCGTCAAACAATGGAAGGGCTCTAAGCATCAAGCAATCTAGAAACAAAGGTGTATCCGATGGAGGCCACTCAGAACCAAAGCTTCTTCTGGAAATATATTGGAGATATCTATGTTGAGATGGCTGTGGATTTAAAGGGGACAAAAGATGAAGAAGTTCCTTAGGGGCCTGCTTGTAGACCATTTCAAGAGTCTTCTGCTCTCCATTGTACTGTTTCCTGTACAACAAAAGACCAGCAAGCATGAAAGCAAGCACAGGCCATCCTCCTCTTTCACAGTGCATTAAAAGGACATTTTGCTGCCCCTCCAGTGACAACCAACTTTCACTTGATCGAAGGAAATGGTGGATCATCTCCAGCGGCAGCGTAGGACATCCTTCATATTGTCGAGGGTATTCCATAACTGTCATGTCATACTGGGATAATATGTCTGAAATCTGACTTCGCTTGTCCCCTTCTCTAAAGTTAAACACCATAAAGGAAGCATCAGGGAAATGGTCTTGAAGTTGTGCTACAATACCACCCAGGTACACTTTGTACTCATCTTCATCCAACACATCACTGGAGAAGCAACAGTCAAAGACTGCAAAACAATGAATTTGATAAAATGAGACAACCTGCGGCCAATATTCCTCTTGACTGTTTTTCATAAACATGAATTCGTTTTTACACAAACTCATTAGCTGAATCAAAATTCTTAAAACGCAATCCAATTAATCAACTTTTTCCAACCACTTCACAATTCTGCTTAAGCTTACACCTTCTTGCCCCAAACCCTAACCCCAAAAGAATCTCGGAAGCCAAATACTAAAACCCGACAACATTGCAATTCTAGACACATTTGCTTCCTTGCATTCCCCAAGCCGAAAAAAGGGAAAATGTGTTAATGGGGCATTGCCATTGTCACCGATTGCTAAAAAGATCTCCAATTTGAGTTCTCAAAACCCAAATTATCAATTAAATCGCCAAACCCACATGAATCCCAGAGGGATGAATCACAGGAAGTCAAAATTCAGAAGCTAAACAAATAATGCAGGCCAGAAAGCCATATAATGAAGCAAGACATTACACATTTTCCTTCCAATTCTGCTGAAACATGCAAAATTTAGGAAAAACAAAAAGTGGGGCACACCTACCATAGACCCTCTCAGAGATTTCGAGAAGCCGATCCGGTGGTTTCCGGTAAAAAAAGCGTCTGAACAGCGCCATGCGATGGCGCTGTTTCTCCGCCGATTGAATCCAAACCGTTGATTTGGAATACCACCCAACGGATCACAACTTGACCTAAAAAACACAACTGCAGATCCCTGGATTCTCCAACTCAATCAACCCAATTCCAAACCAAGTATCCCATTATGGATATATCATTAAAGCTTACAAGAATTAGAGAAAAATTAAAAAAGAAATTAAAGACGCAGCTCAGGGAAGAGAAGAGAGAGAGAAAAAGGAAAGTTGGCCACGCAATTGAATAATCAATCAGAATAAGTAAAACCCAATTCGCATCAGAAGAACATTAAACCAACCCGACGCAAAAAAAGAAACTTCATTAACAAATTTTGCTACCGATAATTGAATAATACACAATGCAAATGAAATGAGGAATTAGAGAGAGAAAGAGAAGCTTGATTTGAGATAGAGACAGAGTACAAGTGACAGTAAGGATCAAAGTGAAAGCGATTAGGAATGAATTTCGAGAGGAATGAATTTTTACAAAAGATTTTCAGTTTTCACTTTCTATTACCAAACAAAATTGGACAGAGAGGTAGGAGAGAGAATCGCAGTGGACTGCATAAGAACGGATCCAAATTCATTTTACCCGATTCAACCTCTTTCAATTTGGACCATTGACACGTGTCAGCACGCCGACAAATATTTTATTACATGTCACACCTTTTCTAACATTTTCACTTCCGTTGGCACGATGTCGTATGGGAGTTTGGTTAGGTCGAGTGTTTGCCTTGTCTTGACAGTTCTTTTCTTTTTTTTTAATGAAATGTAAATAGTAAATTACTCAAAATCATATGTACAAGATCATTGGAGTATACCCGGATCAAACATGTAATCTAAAAAGCCAACATCAAATGCACTCAATGCCCCAATACATCCAATTGGAGGTTAACTGTAATTACTCTTAATACATCCGAAAGAAGCAATAGCCTTAATAAGTTCAACAGGATACAATTTATACAATATCTTATACATCACAGTATTTATTTTTGAGATCACGTCGAAACTTGTAATGGAGGCTTCATCTAATTGAACAGCAGTTCTGGTCTTTCATATCATGTACAAGGTGCACAGGAATGCGAGTCTTGCAGCTTTACTTCTAAAGCGGGCTCCATTTTATTCTTTCCGAATCCACTTAATAGCACTCGAGAGTGTGGATATGCCTCTAGTCATTCCCAACTATCCCCGAATTGCATTCCAAATCTCACCTATAAAAGAACATTTAAAGAACAAATGTCAACAGATTCTATTTCGGTCTCACACAACCTGCATGTTCGGTCCAGATCCAAGACTGAAAGATTGTCTTTTGTTAGCAATCTATTCTACAAACTAAGTCATGCAATGAAGGAGTATTTTGAAGGAATGTACTGTTTCCAAATAAAGGTCATCCATGGGCGCCTACTGTGTTTAAATCACATTAACTCATAGACCTTATGTAATGATAAAACTCTATTGACACATAACTTCTGCATCTCATTTACCACTTCACTGTGCCCTCCTAACTTTCCCACCATTGTGTCACGAATCATTGCCAAACGTTTTAATAGGGGGAGTCTCTATTGTGAGGTACCTAATCCCATATCGGTACTCCTCTCAAGTAGATTTCATGGATCCATCTCACCTATAAAGAGTTTGCTTCGACATGTATGTTCCACAACATTTTAGCCACACAAAGGCGAATTCCATATTTTGCAATTCTTCAATCCCAAACTACCCTCCTCTTTAGGTGCACAAATTTTATCCCACGCCATCCTAAAATGCTCACCACCCCATTAAAAAGGTCTACATATGGAGGTTATCTTATCAAGGATAACTACTGGAATAGGGAACGCCTAAAGCCAAAATGATAAAACTCCTTAGATAATCGAATTGACCAATTCAATCCTCCCCGCATATGAAAGGTTTTTCCCATTCCATACATTAATGCAGGTCTCCACCGATTCAAGCAATATTGAGAATTGAGCTACTGATACCTTCATCGGCGCCAAGGGGACTCCCAAATACCCAACTGGGAATTCACCAATAGGAAACTTAACCATCTGTAAAATGTCTTCTCTATCATGCTTCCATACTCTGCCTAGGTAGATATTGAATTTTGAGGGATTTACCCTCAACCCTGCCACCTCTTTTAATTTCATCAATCCATCCACCAATACACTAATTGATGTGTAATCACCTCTAGATAGTAGCATAAGGTCATCAGCGAAGGAAAAATGTGCGATACCTAATTGCTTGCATTTCAAGTGGAAGTTAAAGAAGGGCTGGTCGTTCTCACTTTTAAACTCTTGATAAGTATTCCAAACAAAGTAAGAAAAGTATGAGTGACATTGGTCTCCTTGTCTCAATTTTCTCCTCCCCTTGAATATCCCATGTAATGTGCCATTGACTGAGACCGAAAATGAGGTTGTTGTTACACACTCCATAATCCAATACACAAACTTATCTGGAAATCCCAACCCTTTCATCATTTCTTCCAAGAATTCCCATGAGACTGTGTCATAGGCTTTTGTAATATCAATTTTGATCATGCATCGTGGGGAGATGCGTTTTCTACTGTAGCCCCTAACAAGTTCCTACACTAAGAAAATATTATCAAGCATACTCCTACCTGGTACAAAAGTAGATTGGGTCAGGTCTACTATTTTCCCCGCAATCGCAGTCATATGCTCAGTCAATATTTTTGTAATCACCTTATACACAATATTCAAGCAGGCTATTGGTCAAAAATCAGTCACTCTCGGTGTTGTCTGCTTCTTGGGGATAAGAGTGATGATAGTGTGGTTGAGTTGTTTTAGCATACGACCATTAACAAAGAACTCATGAACGATTTCCCTGACATTTTGTCCAACCCTATCCCACTGTTTCTTAAAGAAGGCGGTTGTATAACCATCTAGTCCTGGAGCTTTATCATTACCAATATCAAACATAGCTCGCTTGATCTCATCATCCGTAATTGAGGTAATCAAAGCTTCATGCATCTCTGAATCCAAAATTTCTCCATTCCTTATCACTTGTAGGTCTACACTTTCCCGAGGGGATGAGTGCCAAGAAGCCCCTTATAATAGCTTACTATACATTCTGTCACCTCCTCCATTGTTTTGGTTTCGGATCTATCTTCTTTAATAAAATGGGTGATTGCATTTTGTCTACTTCTCTTCCGAGCTACTACATGGAAGTACCTAGTGCTTCTATCAACCTTCATCAAGTGTTTGCATTTGGCTTTTTGCTGGTAAAAAAGCCTTTCAATTTCGCATATAGGATGTATTACGCAGTTTCATCCACTTCCTTGTCCCAGGTATTGGCAACTATATCTTATAAGAAAGGATGGTGGAGCCATATGTTGAAAATTTTGAAAGGTTTGTTCCCTCGGACTTCCTGTTGACTGAATTCCACTATTACAGGATAATGATCCAAGTCCACCATCATAAGTAAGAAGTTAGCCGAATAGTGCATACCCTTTGCTTCCCATGCTTGGTTGACAAGGACTCTATCCAATTTTGCCCATAGCTGGTTTGTGAAAGTCTCTCCTTTAAATTGGGCATCTTCCAATCCGAGAGTCATACGAAACTCTTGTAGATCTTTCAACAGGTATGCGGATAGGGGTTGGCATCCAATTCTTTCACTAGTCGTACATACACAATTGAAATCCTCCATTATCATCCATGGCATCATTGAATCCGTAGCTAGCCCAATCAACTTCTACCATAATTCCCTTCTTTTTGTCACACTATACATGTAGCCCATCCACACATGTCACAAAAAATTTCCTTTTAGTTGTTCGGCATAACACCTTACAATGGATAAATTGTTCACCCTTCTCCAATACATGACAGTAATAAAATAAGGAATTCCAAGCAATAGCAATTCGACCCCTTAAGATAGAACCAAAATTATGGACATAATCCTATCCTGAAAACTTATAATTCATTATACTACCCAAACCATCAGTAGTTAGTTTGGTTTCTAAAAGGCAAGCAAATTTGCAATTGTGTTGTCTAATGAGGCTGACAACACTGTGTTGTCTCGAGGCCGTATTTAGGCCTTGGACTTTCTAACATAACATCTTCATTTTCTTATTTGGGAGGGCCCCTCCCCTCCTGTTTTTTTTGTTTTCATCTGCAGTGCATTTCTTACTTAGCTCTTTACTCCCTTTGGTTGATCTTGCCCCTTATCTCCTTCATTCTTTCTTCTGTTGGTAATCATCACTACCTTGCCTTTAGTTCTATTTTTATAACTCTGCACCTTTTCTCGGTCACTACCATTAGTTGTTTTTACCTCCCTTCGATGTTGGATGTCATTTTGTTCCTTAGCTTCATTTACTGCCTCTCTGGTTAAAGCAGATTCTTTATTCCTTTATGTTTGTATTTGCAGTCCACTTTCCCTGTCTTGGTTTGTGTCTTTGTTTATTCCCAATGTGGATTCTCAGTTTGTCAGGTTTCTCAGCATCCATACTCTGATTAGCCTGATTCCTTAAGTCACCATCCTCATTAACATCTCTTTTATCCGATGGGTTGCCAACCTTTATGCCCCCCTCGTTAGTAATCTCCTTCAGCAACTTCTTATGTGTTCTTCCAGTAGTCTTACACTCGAAAGGGTTATGCCCAAATTGTTTACAATAGCAGCAATAACTAAGGAATGTTTCATAAATCACCATTTGAGTATATCTACTACCCCTCGGCATTTTAACATCAAAACTAGTTACTGATTTCCTAGACACATCCACCTCAACCAATATTCTAGCATAACCAATTCTGGATTTCTTACCCGTTATCTTATTCGTGCAAATAGGTTACTAACTCAGGAGCCAAGCTTGAAGAGTCCTTTTTCATTCCACAATTCCAGTGGGACATTCGGAAATTGCAACCATAGTGGGACTTCCATAAAGTCTTGGTAATTGAAAGCAAATCCTTATGACAATTTTTTCAGCAACAATGTTTTCCCAAACAAAATATATGGGTCCCCTACCAGAACATTGGTTCGGTCTTCATTTGCTTCGAATTGAAACACAATCCAGCCTTGATCATGGGGCAGTATCTTGCAATGCACTCCCTATTTAGCAATTAGGCCTTCAAGTGCTTTCATTCCCGAGAATCTCCCTTTGAAACATCCGACAAGGCAGTACCCCCATTCCTGCTCAATTGGCATTATGTCCTCTTCCTCCATTGTAACTTCATCCTCGACTTGCATGTATTTCAGTCGTAACTCTTGCTTCATATAACGGTTGTTTCTGAAGAGGCTGGCAAATGATGGTTTGTTTTTGTCTCCTTTGGTGATTATAAAAACTCGGTTTTGCATTTTGTCAAACACTTTCTGTGCTGGCTCCTCCTCCTCTGAGCTATCAGATGTTGTCGTGTCCTCACTCCCCACTTCAGAGTCCTCATCAGCTGTGGATGCATCCTCATCCCCTAGCTCTTCAGTACACAACATCCCAGAGCCTACATTATTGATTTTATGCAATTTGTTACCTTCCTTGTCATCAAACCCCAACTTCTGTTGTCTTTCCCGTTGTTCCCTTTTTTCCTTTGACTGTTCCTGACGACAGAGACCAGTATTTGATTTTGCCTCAACAGTTCCTTGTCTGCCCTCTACTGCTAGTTGTTCATTCCCCTTTCGCATCTAGCTTGGCTGTATCCCCTCTCCTCTTGGTCTTCAATGCTTGCACTATCAGATTTATTCATAACTATACCCCCTACTTGTAAACCCAACACACTATCCTTAGTGATATCCCTTCCTTTCTGCATTGATTTCTTTTTCTTTCCCATACCACCATAGTCGCCAAAGACCAAGGCTGATGGTTTGCCCTAAAACTAAGGCAGCCGGTTGTTCTAATCTACCAGATGTACCCGGCAAATCCACTTCGGAATCACTAACTCACTCAAGATTAGTCAAAAAAATGGTGTATAATCAGATTGTAATGTGGGCGAAAATTGGGAGAAAAATCACCCAATGTAATCTTGCACAAAATGTTATGTACATGGATCTTTAGGGTATACCCTGATCCTCTTTATGATCCCAAAACCTACATTAATTACAGTCATTTCTCCAATACATCAAAAGCAATAGTAATCATGTTCCCCAATACAACTGAAAAGAGGCTATAAACAAGATTACATGAAATGCATCAGCCTAAATATACATCATATCTCCCAATATAACCAGTATAATCAAGATTACATCAAGATCCCTCATAAGTTCCCCAATACAACCGAAGGGAGGATATGTTCAACTACCTCCGAAGCAGCAGCCACAACATGCATCGTATCCCCAATATAGCCGGATGGGGGCTGTAAGTCGAGTTGCTTCAAGATCCCTCATACAACCGCTGTGTCACGAGTGTAAGCCAAAGCCGACCTCAATTGCTACCATTTTCCCATTACATCCCAAGAGAAACTATAAGTAGAAATACTCCAAGTACCCCAATATACCCGAAAAGAGGCTAGAAATACAAAAATACATTCAGTTTGTCACGATCTACAATGCAGCAACCAAAATAAGTCAAGTGTCCCAATACACTCGAAAGGAGGCTATAGTCACTAAGCCTCAAGCAAAACACATCTCATATTCTTCCAAGTAACCAAAAAGAGGCTATGAGCAAAATACATCACATATGTTCATGGGTCGTTGGGGTATACCCCAATCCACCTAAAATATATATCAATTACAACCCTTTCCCTAATACATCCATATAAAGTTCTGCCCTTAAAATAAACCAAATGTCCCAATACCCCCGAAAGAAGGCTATAGTCACTAGGCCTCAACCAAGACACATCTTATATTCCCCAATACATCCATAAAGAGGCTATAAGCAAAGTACATCAGAATCCCACATACATTCTAATTTTCCAAAAGTAATGAGTTCTATGGGATACAATCTATATAAAATTCTATACATTACTATTTTTATTTTGACAACTACATCTAGGCTCATAACAGAAGCAGACTCTAGTTGGATGATGTTCCTTATCTTCCATATCATGTATATGGTGTATATGAGGCCAAGTCTAGCAGCTTTGCTTCTTATACGTGCTCCACTGTAGTCTTTTCAGATCCATTTAATGGCACTAGGTAACAAGGACATTGTGCGGGTCAATCCTATCCATACTCTGATAGCACTCCAGATTTCACTTGTAAAAGCACACTTGAAGAACAAGTGATCAGCAGTTTCTGGTTCTACATTACACAAGGCACATGTTCTTTCTATCTCCAAGAATTGTAAGTTATCTTTGGTTGGTAGTCTCTCCTGGAGACTAATCCAAGCAATGAATGAAAATTTAGGAGGTATATATTGCCTCCAAATAAATTCATCCAGGGTCTCCTTGTATGCCTTACCCGAATTAGTTTATAAATTTTTTGTGATGAGGGCACTCCATTCTCACACAACTTCTACATGCCATGGACAACTTCACTTCGGGCTCTCAATTTTTCCATTATTTTATCCCGAACCCATGCTAGCTTTTTCAATAGAGGTGAATCATAGTTGTGGGAAATCCAATCCCAAATTGGTGTACCCCTCAAATATTCTTCATGTATCCACCTTACCTATAGTGAATCTTCCTTTGCATGTATGTTCCATAGAACTTTGGCTAGTAGTGTATTGTTTTATTTCTTACAGTTTTTCAACCCTAGCCCTCCTTCTCCTTTTGGAGTACATATAGTATCTCATGCCACTCTGAAGTGCCTTCCACCCCAGAAGAACAATCTGCAAATGGAGGTTAGTCTATCCAAGATTGAAATGGGGATAGGGAATGCTCATAACCAAAAAGAGAGCACTCCTTGGATAACATAATTGATGAGGTCAATTCTACCCACAAATGAAAATGATTGACCCATCCAAGAGTTAAGATAGGTCTCAACCGACTCAATTAGTGCTAAAAACTGGGCCACCAGAACCTTCATTGGAGCCAATGGAACTCCCAAATAACGAACAGGAAAATCTCTTAAAAGGTAGTCCACCATCTACCTTAAGTGCTCCCTCTCATAGCCATCCACTCCAGCTATATAAATACTAGACTTTTGCACATTCACTTTTAGTCCAACAACCTTTTCCAATTCATGCAACACTCCTACTAATATGCCTATAGAGGTATGATCCCCTCTAGAGAAAAGCATAAGGTCATCTGCAAAAGCAAAGTGGGTTATACCTAGCTATTTGCATTTCGGATGGAAGTGGAATTGAGGAGTATTTGTTCTAATTCTTAACAGCCTTGAGAGATATTCCAACCTAGTAAGAATAAGGTAGGTGACATTGGGTCACCTTATCTTAGTCCTATTTAGAATTTGAACATTCCATGCATTGAGCCATTTATTGAAATTGAATAAGAGGCAGTCTGTACAAATTCCATGACCCAACCTGTGAATTTTGAAGGAAATCCTAAACTCATCATCATGTTCTCAGGGAAACCCCCATTCAACTGTATCATAAGCTTTTGTAATATCTACTTTGATCATGCATCTTAGTGAGATTCTTTTCCTTGTATACCCCCTTACCAATTCCTGAGCAAGAAACACGTTATCCATCATGTTCCTGTAAGGTATAAAGGCTGCCTATGCTGGATCAACTATTTTCTGAATCACCTTAGTCATTTGCTCATTCAGAACTTTAGTAATCACCTTATAAACCACATTTAAGTCGGCAATAGGTCTGAAGTTTGTTACCTTAGGAGTAGTCTTCTTCTTTGGAATAAGAGTGAGAATGTAGTGGTTGAGTTGTTTAAGAAGGTGTCTAGTTGCAAAAAATTCCTGCACTGAAGCAATAACAGCTGACCCTACTCTATCCCACTGCTGTTTGAAGAAAGTGGAAGTATAGTCATCTGGTCTAGGGGCTTTTTCATCTCCTATATTGAACATGGCCTTCTTTATCTCCTCTTCACTGATGGGGGCAACCAACACTTCCCCTAATTGTTCAAGGCACTGTACGCCTTATGGTAACCATCGCTCTTCTCCTTGACTCGATTTTGTGTTGATTTGTGTATTGTAACAAAGAGAGGTACCATTTATGTAACACCCCACTCCCGAGTGACCCGAACCCGATATCGTTGGTGATATCCGAGTCCGTGCCCCGCGAGGGTGGCG
>JAOTBA010000007.1:16965063-16977372 GCA_025629845.1 Erythroxylum squamatum
ATCACATTATAATTTCTAATTGCATAACAATTATTCCAGGGATTTTATCTTTACGATTAATAATTAAATAATTAAAAATACATAAAGATAAAGAATGCCTTTTATTGAATAAAACAAATTTTTTATAATTAAAAGTACAACCAAAATTGGCTGCAAGGGCATAAACCAACAAATAGAAGTCACTTGGTTCAATAAGAGGATGAAGCTGGTACTACTAATTCGAGGGGTAAACAATAAAGGTTACATCTATCAGAATTTTTTAGTGGTACTAGGTAATTTATTTGCTTTATTAGGTAAAACTCCCTTATCCAATTAGAAATTTGATTGAATAAATATGATTTTGCTGTATAATAAATCCTAAAGATTACGAAAATTTTCACATACCAAAAATCATATGTACAACTAATTAATGATAGTTTTAGAATGGTTAGATGGTTGAAAGGCTATACTTGTGTCAAGGATGTGAGAGGCTCTATTGATAAGATGGTCCCAAATAGATTTAAGCCATTGCAAATTCCAACGGTTCATAAGGTGGTTTTAAATTGCGAACACATAATCACCTCAACTTTGAATGTGATTATGTGTTTTAAGGGTCAAATTGCATAAAACACAAGAGCTTACCCTTCATTTTCAACCTATTCTAGCTAGTCATATGGTGAAACTCGCTTTGGAGATGCATTCTTCAAACTAAACCAAATTGTTTTGTAACTTGGGAGGATTAGCCTTCCTTAGGATATTAAGAGCAAACTTGTTAGTAAATTGATGAAAGGCTTAAGATAAGTAAATAATGATGGAGTCAATTTAAAGAGATTTGATGATAAAGTGGAATTCTAGGCTAACCATCTCCATTTAGATAATTCAATGATTTTCTTAACCTTAAAAGAACTACGAAGGCCTTTGATGACAATCTTAATTATCCTAGAAGTTTAAAAAAGCGTAGGAATGACAATTATCAAATTAGAAAATGTATTTTAGGTAATATAATACGTTTAATGCTCTCTCTTACATTATCCATCAGCTTTAATAATTTCCTCCATCTCTAAAAATATTCAGAGATAGTTTTGGGAGTCCCAAAATTCTTGCTTAATATGTTTTCCCTTTGAATCTATTTAATCCAAAAGTTATACTTTTTAAAGAAAAGCTTCCGAAGTCTTTTTACCAAAAGGACTTTACTAAATAACTTAATATAAAGAATACTCAAGACTCTTGACTTAAGTAGACAAATATTTTTCTAATTAACTTTATTTTTAGATTTTTTGTTATAATCCTTGGTCCGCAGCTATAACTTTCTTATTACTAATTTTATCAGTTAAAGTGTCTTAATATAGGAAAAGTATTCTTATACCTATGAGTGAATTTATTTTGGTTTTAACCAATTGAATTATAAAGTAGTAATGTAATGTCCCAAGTTTAAAAATTCAAATTGTATTTATTTCCTTGTATAGATAAATTTAATTTTTTTAAGGAAATAAAATCATGGGAAAATTACTTCATTTCTTGTGGGAATCTTTTCGAACAATTAGCTTCGATTTTTTTTTTCTAGTAGATACGATATTGAAAATCCAAAGCCAACTCAGAATTAAGATGAAGCAACGACTAGTTGAAGAAATTAACTATTTAAAGAAGAGCAACAACACTTGTAAAGCAACGTATATAGACTTTCAAAACATTTGAGCAGCATCTATCTTCTTGAGAATCATATCATTCTAATTGTGCCTTAGAAAGTGAAATCACACTATCAAGAGAGAAATTGTTACTTGAGATCTTACTTTTGATTTTACATTTTATTTTTCTATGAGCTTTTAGAAGCTTGATATACACTTAGAGGGTGGAAGGTTGGGGATTCTTGAAAAATATGTACTTGTGAGCTTAGAGAGGCTCGTTAAATTTAATACTCAGATTCTTATAGTAAAATACTTAAGTTGGATACTTGGGGAATGGAAGTAGGATTGGGTTATAACTCACAATTTTTCATGGCTAAAGACTCCTCAACAAAATAGAGTTGTTAAGAGAAAGAACAAAACTCTTGTAGATATGGCCAAAACAATGCTATACGAAAGTGGCCTACCTCATGTTTACTGGGTAGAAGCTGTGTCAACCGCTTGTTATATACTCAATAGGTGCCTCATAAGACCTATTCTGAAAAAGACCCCCCTGTGAGCTGTGGAAAGGAAGAAAACCAAATGTTGCTTACTTTCGAGCATTTGGCTGCAAGTGTTTCGTTCTAAACAATGGAAAAGAAAACCTTGGAAAGTTCAATGTGAGATCAGAAGAAGTTATCTTTTCTGGCTACAGTACTGCTAGTAAAGGATTCAGAATATATAACAAAAGAATAAAGACGATAAAACAATCGATACATGTAGAATTTGATGAAGCACTACCTTCAACAACAACAACTGACTCAGATGATAAAGAGCATCCATTGGTACCTAAAAATACATTGGAGAATCAAACTACACCTATAATACCTTCATAATCACAAAATCAAGAAGGCCCCTCTGAAGCGAGAACAGAGCAGGCTCCTTCATCTCAGTAGGAGATATGCAACAAAAAACACCGAGAGAATGGAGAGGTATTCTGGGAGATCCCTCTAAAAGTCTAACAAAAATATCATCGTTCAAAAACAACTTTGTTGCTCTCAATTCACAAATAGAAACAAAGACTGTTGAAGAGGCCCTTACTGACAAAAAATGGGTTTCAGCCATGAAAGATGAAATGAATCAATTTGACAAAAATAAAGTTTGGAATCTAGTACCTCGTCCTTAAAACAAGTCAATCATTGAGACTTGGTGGGTATTTCGAAACAAACTTGACAAAATGACAAGGTGGTAAGAAATAAATCTAGACTTGTAGCTCAAGGTTACAATCAACAGGAAGGTATTGATTTTGATGAAACTTATGCACCTATTATTAGATTGGAATCGAATAGAATTTTACTTGCCTTTGCATATTATAAAACTTTAAGTTGTTCCAAATGGATGTTAAAAGTGCACTCTTAATTGGTTACATTAACGAAGAAGTATTTGTTAAGCTACCCCCAGGTTTTGAAGATGAAAACCATCCAGATTATGTGATGAAGTTAACCAAAGCTCTGTATGGTTTAAAGCAGGCCCCTCGAGCATGGTATGAGAGATTAGGTAACTTTCTGCTTGAGAATAACATTGAAAGAGGACAGGCTGACAGAACCTTATTTATTAAGAGAAAGGAGGATGATTTACTCATAGTGCAGATATATGTTGATCACATAATATTTGGTGCTACAAATATATCCTTCTATAAAGAATTCTCATCATTAATGCAAGGGGAGTTTAAAATGAGCATGATGGGAGAATTATCATTCTTTCTCAGATTATAAATCAGAATGATCGCGGTTTTCTGATATGTGTAGTTTTAATATTTTAACCTCAATATTTCGCAAGCAAATAGGTCATTCACGTAGTACCTAAGGTGTCGATCCCACGAGGGGGGTTAATCTAATCCTAAAATATAAGGTTAAAACTAATTACAGAAATTGAAATTTAACTAAATTAAAACAATGATGAAATTCAATCAATCAATTCAATCAAACAACTTAATTCAAGAATTAACTATAAAATATTAACAAATCAGCAAATTGTAACACACACATCAAGAATCAACCTAAGGAACTACCAATTGAGAGAAAAAGGGAATTTTTACTTATCTTCAACACTAATCTAATTAATTATAAATTGGCATATTATTGTTCCTGGACGATCTTAGGGTTGATTACTCTCTCTCGAGTTATAAACAATATCCTAAATTATAAACCTTAATCAGATTATGGAAAATTTCAATTTCTCAATTCACAATTTATCCAAACCTTAATTAGATCTTAAGTTTTCGACTAGACTATCGGAAACCTATGTGAGATCTCTCTTCACACAATTATTGATTTGATTGATTTCTCATTCTTATTAAAACACCTAACTCTCGTTAGTCTAATTTAATTATTTTTCATTCGATTCACCCTCTCAATCTATCACCCAATTATGCAAGTGTAGAAATCAATCACAATGAATCCAAATAACATAAACAATAAGATTTTTATTGAATCAAAGATAAAAAACAACCCAAAGGTGAGTTTAGACATTCGTCAACATTCATAAAATCCTATCTTAACAGCTATCCCAATTCTATAAGTAAATAAACTTGAAATACACCGAAAACTAGATCTGAACGGATGATGGAGGCAGCAACGTCGAGAAACCTCCTGTTTCGGGAAGTACTTCGCATCGGCTTCTTCTCTACGTCTCTTTTCCTTCATCTCTTTCTCAATCTCTTAGTGAACTCTCTCTAGGGTTTCTTGATGGCGGCTGATGCAAGAAGCTCCTATTTCCTCTTTTGTCTTGTTCATTTTATACTTAATGTGTTTGTGGCAGCCCTAGGTTTTTTTCAGGGTCGAAAAGGTCCGAAAAAACCCTCAAATTTTGACTTGTAACTGTGTCTACGCATCTATCTGACACAGGCCACGATCATCGCCCATCAGGCCGCAATCATGGGCCAAATGTAAGCTTCTGTTATGATCGTGGCAATTTAGCTACGATTGTGGGCTGTTGTTTCAGTCCAAGTCTTTCCGAAACTTCTCCGTTCTTCGTTGTTGACCTGAAACACTAACAAATTCATCAAGGTACCTCAAAGACATAATAGTTAAGCTCAAATGTTTGTACTAACCCACAAAAACACTTAAACACAAATAACTCACAATCTAACACAATTCTGTCGAAAACACATACTAAATAATCGAATAAATAGATAAACACATATCAAACTATACCCTAAAAAGATAACATACATGTTGAATAGAATATGATTGCTTGTCCATTATAGTGAACTATATTTGCATCATAATAGATTACATCTATGTATTTAAATTTCACCCAAAGGAGAATTTAAATGCATAATTAAAGTGTATTAGTTAGTTTGAATCCATTTAGGTTTACTCAAAGAATTAATGCGTGGGCTATATGTTGTATGTGCAGCATTTACTAATTTGTTCGCCTTAGGAAATGGCTTGATCAAGTTCAATGGTCTAAACTATGGGGATTGGTCTGAACAAATTCAGTTCTAACTAGGTGTAATGGATTTGGACTTGGCCATAGTTTCAGACATAAGGCCCGCAGTCATAACGGAGACTAGTTCTGAAGCTGAGAAGTCTTATTATGAGGCTTGGGAACGATCTAACAGACTTATTTTGAATTTGATACGAATGACAATCGCAAAAAATGTGAAACCATCAATGCCTAAAACGGATAATGCAAAGGAGTTCATGTTAAAGCTTAAAAAATACTACCAATCTGATATAGCTGACAAGTCCATAGTAGGGACTTTAATGAGTGAGCTGACAACCAAAAAGTTTAACTGGTCACAACCCATTCATGATCATGTAACTCATATGTCAAACCTAGCTGCAAAGCTGAAATCCATGGGTATGGATGTGAGTGAGTCCTTTGTAGTATAGTTCATTATCAACTCCCTCTACAGTTTGGCTAGTTCTAGATGAATTACAACACCATTAAGGAAAAATGGAACCTTCAAGAAATTAAGGCCATGTTGGTTCATGAGGAAGGGAGATTGAAGAATATAAAGGAACACTCTGCTCATCTCACGTTTCATCAAGGAGTAAGTAACAGTAAGAATAAACCACGACAGAAAGGCAAAGATAAGGACAAAGCTCTCAGCAAAGTTAATGAGGGCCGAATCAATAAAGATAAGATGTGCCATTTCTGTAAGAAGCCTAGTCACTTTCAGAAAGATTGTCCTAATAGAAAGGCTTGGTTTGAAAAGAAAGGTACATACTATGTCTCAGTATGTTTTGAATCAAATCTTATTGACGTGCCTAAGAATATCTGATGGTTAGATTCTGATGCAACTACTCATGTGTCACATGTTAAACAAGGATTCCTCTCAATCCAGACCATAAACGGAACTGAAAAGTTCTTATATATGATAAACAAAATGAAGGCACGGATAGAGGGCATTGGGACATACACATTGATCTTAGACACTGGGTGTACCTAGATCTAGAAAAATGTCTTTATGTTCCTGAATGTGCTAGGAATTTAGTTTCTGTTGCAAAATTAGATGATGTAGGATTTCAATTTAAGATTGGAAACGGTGTTTTTTCATTGTATAAACATGAGTACTATTATGGTTCTGGTACATTAATTGATTCTTTATCTCATTTCAATCTTGATGTTGATTTTGCTGAATCTCTGTTTCATGTTGACCATATTATTGGAAATAAACGTAGTGCCCATAATGATATGAAATCTTACCTCCATTGGATTTTGTTGACTACGATATATGTGTGGATTGCATTAAAAGAAAGCAAACCAAACATATATCCAAGCATCCAGCCACAAGAAGTAACGCCTTACTTGAATTAATACACACTGACATTTATGGTCCTTTCGACGTTCCTTCTTGGGGCGATGAAAAAATATTTCATTACCTTTATTGATGACTTCTCATAATATGGTTATATTTATTTGCTACATGAGAAGTCTCAGTCTGTGGGCATCCTAGAGGTGTTCATTAATGAGATAGAAAGGCAATTAGATATAAAAGTAAAGATAGTGAAGTCTGATAGAGGTGGTGAATATTATGGAAAATTTGATGAAAGTGGACAATGTCCAGATCCATTTGCAAAGTTTCTTGCAAGTCGAGGCATATGTGCACAATACACAATGCCTGGTATACCACAATAAAATGGTGTAACTGAAAGGCAAAATCGTACTCTTATAGATATGGTTAGGAGTATGTTAAGTTATAGTTCTGTACCGTTATCATTGTGGATGTATGCATTAAAGACCGCTGCATATCTACTTAATAGGATTCCTAGTAAAGCAGTTCCTAAGACACCTTATGAATTGTGGACAGGAAGGAAACCTAGTTTACGACACCTTCTCATTTGGGGTTGTCCAGCAAAAGTAAGGTTGTATAATCCATATGAAAAGAAGCTTGATGCAAGAACTATTAGTAATTTTTTCATTGGCTATCCTAAAAAATTAAAGGGGTACATATTTTATTGTCCTAACCATAGTACGAGAATAATTTAGTCTAGTAATGCTCGGTTCATTGAAAATGATCAAATTAATGGGAGTAGAGAATCACAAAAAGTGGATATTCATGAGAATTGAGTAGAAACTACTCCAAGTCGAGTAGACACTACCACATTAGACGTGATCCTACCGGTTGTTATTCCTCATGTTGCATCACGGATACGCAACATACCGAAACAACAAATTCATTTTCTAATTCCACAAGTTGAACATATTAATGACGAACCAGCTAATGGTGATCAAGTTACATATGATCAAGTAATGTCACAAGATGTAGCATTACGAAGGTCTATAAGGCAAAGAAGACCAGCTATTTCAAGTGACTATGAAATTTACTCACTTGAACATGAATGTGACTTGAGCATTGATAAGGATCCAGTCTCGTTCAAACAAGCGATGGAATGTAACAATTCTGAAAGATGGTTTAATGCTATGAAAGAAGAGTTGAAATCAATGGATGACAACAATGTCTGGGAATTAGTTAAGTTACAGGTAAGTGTAAAGCATGTGGGTTGTAAATGGGTCTTTAAGACCAAACGTGACTCACAAGGTAACATTGAAAGGTATAAAGCTAGACTTGTTGCCAAAGGTTACACTCAAAAGGATGCTATTGACTATAAAGAGACCTTCTCTCCAGTTTCAAAGAAGGACTCTTTAAGAATTGTTATGGCATTGGTGGCTCATTATGATTTAGAGCTTCACCAAATGGACGTAAAGACCGCATTTCTGAATGGTGACTTGGAAGAAGAAGTATATATGGATCAACCGGAAGGTTTCATGACCACAGGAAAGGAGCAATTAGTGTGTAAATTAAAGAAGTCAATATATGGACTGAAGCAAGCTTCCCGACAATGGTATCTTAAGTTTAATGATATCATTACGTCTTATGGTTTTGTAGAGAACACTGTTGATCGGTGTATCTATATGAAGGTTAGTGGGAGCAAGTTCATTATATTAGTCCTATATGTTGACGATATCCTTCTTGCTGCGAATATGTTGTTTTGTTACATGATGTGAAGAATTTTCTTTCTAATAATTTCGAAATGAAAGATATGGGTGAGACATCCTATGTGATAGGAATAGAAATATTCCGGGATATATCATAAAGATTGTTAGGATTGTCTCAGAAAGGTTATATCGAGAAAATATTAGAAAAATTTCAAATAGAAAAATGCTTCGCAGGGATAATTCCAATTCAGAAAGGGGATAAATTTAGTTTAATGCAATGTCCACAAAACGATTTGGAATGTAAGAACATATAGTCTATTCCTTGTGTGTCAGTAGTTGGGTGCTTAATGTATGCTCAAACATGCATTAGGCCAAATATCAGTTTTTCTATTAGAATGCTAGGACGATATCAAAGTAATCCTAGACTGGATCACTGGAAGCTACAAAGAAAGTCCTTAGGTACTTACAAGGCACCAAGGACTGTATGCTCACATATAGCAAATCAACCCATCTCAAAGTGATTGGTTACTCAGATTCAGACTATGCCGGTTGTGTAGACTTACGAAAATCTACATTCGGTTACATGCTCCTATTAGCTGGAGGAGCAGTTTCGTGAAAAAGTGAAAAGTAGTCCGTCATTGCTACTTCCACTATGGATGCTGAATTTGTAGCGTGCTTTGAAGCCACGATTCATGGATTGTGGTTGCGTAACTTTCTCTTAGGTCTTGGTCTTGTCGAAAGTATTGCTAGACCGTTAAGAATTTATTATAATAATTTCGCAGTCGTATTCTTCTCTAAGAATGACAAATATTCCAAGGATACGAAACACATGGATTTGAAGTATTTGTCTGTGAAAGAAGAAGTGCAAAAACATAAAGTATCAATTGGGCATATTGGTATCGATCTCATGATATCAGATCCGTTAACGAAAGGCTTACCGCCCAAAACATTTATTGGTCATGTTGAACGGATGGGCCTTATAGATAAGTCCTTGTTAGCATAGTATTCAGACATGTATATATACATGTCATTGTTTTGCTCGAATTGTTATGACACTTGTGAATTTAATTACAATCATATGTTTTTACTCACGTACTGGTTATCCATATTATATTGTATATCATAATTATTATTTGTGTAATAACAATTACAGAATTACCCACTTAAAATTTTATGAGTTGAGTTGATTCTGTGATACATGGAATGAATCATGTTATATACCTTGTGACCGCCATGATCCCATCATCTTAATTCACTTAAGGATGACTTGATCGATTCAACATATTGTGTGCACTTAAAGTTTTATTGTTGAATCCCCAAGTCGTAACATAGGCCAAGTGGGAGATTGTTATAATATTTAATGACTCATGTGACTTATAGATTTGAGTCCTATGAAACACACCCAAGATAATAGTTATTGGGTATTAACTACTGGATCTCCGATAAGTCAATGACCTTTTTCCTCTCTCTTCCAATTACCGAACGACATGTCGGTTGGTGGTGCTATATAAGTTTTAGAAACTTTTTGAAAGGTGGTCTGAATCATTTTCTGAACCATTGAAGAAACACATTAAAGGAAGAAGAAGAGAGGAAATCAACGTCTTACGAAAACAAAAACAATCATGGATACAAGTACGCAAAACTCAATCAATCCATAAAAGTATTACATTTCTAGTCACCTTCATTTTCGTGTTCTTACATGAGTAGAGTTTATTACAGGTTAATGTTGATTGTTGTCGTGAGCAGAACTTTGTTTCGTTGGTCTTTGTTGGTTTGCTGGAGACTTGAAGGGATTGGATTCTTGTTTCAATTTTAATTGCAGGCTTGGCATGCGCTCAAAATTTTGGTTATATTTTTTTCTACTAGATTTTGTGCTTTTCTGATCTAAGGGATTCTGATTTGGTTATTTGGAATGCTCGTTTGTAGCTGCTTTCACTGTCTTATTCATGTCAAAGCTAAATCTCATAGCTTTTTTTCTTTTAAATTTCTGTTATATTGATTTTCAGTTATGATTGCTCCATTGTTCTTATCAAGCGATATTATGATGCTGATAGATTAGTTTTGTTGATTCCCCGTATCGTTTATAATTGCAATGTCAGTTTCTTCGTTTGTTCGTGTGCTTTGAAGAATTCAATTGATTCAGATGTTGTGAGGATCTTAATTTTCCCTTATCCTATCTGGCTATTTTTGTTTCCTATGAGACTTTCTCAATTGCATGCAATGTTGACAATGGTTATGCTTTCCTTGAAGAGGGCATTGTATAACTGATAAATTGGCATTTTAGTATAAAAATTAAAGTATATTTGTTTCTTTATCGATTTCTTGCTTCCTCATTTTCTATTAAGGAAGACTCCTAGGTGTCTGTTACATATACATGCTAGCAAGATAGTCAAATCCTCATATGAGCAAGAAAGCAACCCGATTTACAATTCTTTCCATGGTGTTGAGCTCTCAAACAAGCACCCATTAGAAGATGAAGCAAATGGTGCATCAAAAAAGGCCGCTAAGCTGGTAGAAATTGATGAAAAAAGTAAATAGTGGAGCGTGTACATATTTTCCCTGCCATGAATCCTGATCAAGCACGTGATCAGGATCAAACGAAAAAAATCCATATGTTGCTGGTTAGCAACTCAGATGATCAGTATCAAGCAGAGGTCCAATCTGATCTAGATTCACTGATCAATTTTCTTGGTCGGGAATTGTCAATTAGCTGTATCCTCTGCTTATTAAGGTTTGATTTTGGCAATATTGCCTTGTTAAATAAAAGCTTTCAGTCTCTGGTTCAGAGTGGCTTGTTATATAAGCTGAGGCGGAAAGTGAGTGTAATTGAACAATGGGTGTACTGCTCTTGCAACCTCCTTGAATGGGAGGCCTTTGATCCTCTTCGCCGCAAATGGATGCATTTGCCTAGAATGAATTGAAATGAGTGCTTTATGTGCTCTGACAAGGAGTCTTTGGCTGTAACACCCCACTCTCGCAAGACACGTACCCGACATCTATGGTGATATTCGAGTACATACTCGCAAGGGTGGCATGCTAGAATGATCATTGAGTCAAATTTCATTACAAAACTTTTGTTGCTTTAAAACAAGGTACACGTAAGCGTAAATCACTAATCAAATCGGGCCCATGTCATTTAAAAACATTTCCATTTACAAGTTACAATTATTACAAACATTAGTATTCAACAGTCACTTGGGCCCATTTCAGATACAAAACACTTGAAATCATAAAGTCATTTCATTATCAAATTATTCACATACACTTTGTACAATTTTTGCAGAACATAATTCGAAAATAAAATCACTGAAGACATATGCAGGTGCAAACTGATCCCGACCCCTAACTCATGCTCATTTGCAATGGCTAAACTCCAATTGGTCTAATTGGATAATTCCTCTAAACCTAAAAAGCCACGTTGCAACTTTTTATGAGTTTTGCGAACTCAATGAGTGAACCATCATTGATGATTTCACTTGATTAATAAACACAAACCACATATTTCACAATTATTCATGCAGAACATGTATATTCCATAAACTCACATTGTCATGGCACATCATTTAATTATTGCGAATTAGAACATATAAAAACAAGTACAGATGCATATGAGACTTCACATTCGTTATTATTGTTGTGACCGAGTGCCTATCACATATACAAATACTGGCCCATTGGGCTCAATCAGAACAAATCACGGAGCATAGCTCTATGTGCAGAATAATATATCACGGAGCAAAGCTCTACGTGCAAGCGCTTGATACTGGCTACTCCGGTCACAACACCTTTTTCTGAGGATGCATTTTATGAAATGCATCAATTCAGAATTTACCATATATCACAATCATTTATAAATCACAGTTAGAATTTCAAAATCTTTGGACCTAAGTTTGGCATTCAACTTTCGTTGAGAATCCACATTTCATTCAGAATTATCAAACAAATCATAGCACTTCCAATATAGTCCCAAATATTTACTCCTTGGACTTTAAGTCTGGAATTCATAAACAAATCGCAACAATTCAATAATTGGAAGCTTAACAAATCAAATCAATTCAATCCTAGGAAATTTATCTAGGTTGACTAACAGTACGCTCCAATAAGCAATAGTTTGGGCCAAAATAAGCTATGTTCAATGACAATTATGAGTATCTTATTGTAATTCTCATCATCAAATCGATCAGATATCAAAGCCCTCATTAATATCATTTGGTACTTATAGTTTGGGCCAAAATAAAACAATGTGAAATCAATTACATAACCTAATTGACCACTTTAG
>JAOTBA010000007.1:17026226-17038669 GCA_025629845.1 Erythroxylum squamatum
TTAACCAATTCTATACATTTTATTATTATCAAAACATAAGTAGGATTTAATTTGTCAACCACCATTGGTCCAACAATAGTCAAAATAGCAGGAACCTGATACACGGTAGAAATTATATCAATTGTCACTCATCTATTCTGTACTTCTACTGTGGTAGACATGGTTACATTAGTCATTCTTGTAACTTCTGTAAAATCGTGAAATTATCTCAAACGTATATTTGGAGACCTAAAGGTTAAGCTACTAACCTGAAAGTACCCAGAAAAATTTAGGTTCCTAAAATGAGATTATATTTTTTTACAGATATGCTTCAAAACAGAGATAAGAAAATATCAATGGATAGTTGATAGTTGTTGTTCGAGACATATGACAGGTAAAATATCGCATTTCAATTATATTGAAAAGAAAGATGGAGGTAATGTTGTCTTTGTAGACAAAAATAAAGCAAAGGTCACTGAAGTTAGTAAAATTGGTGATTCTGACTCTACTTCTATTGATAATGTTCTTTGTGTTGATGGTTTGAAACATAGTATGTTGAGTTTGAGTCAGCTATGTGATAATGATTACAAAGTCATTTTCTATGCATCTCATTGTGAATTTTTCGATATTCATAATAATAATATTGTGTTTATTGATCCTAAAAATCAGAATATATATTGTGCTCAACTGGAAGATATGTCCTCACAAATGTTAAGTGTTTTATCTGTCTAGAAAATAATTTGTTTATCTAGCACAGGAGATTTGGACATGCCAGCATGAGCATTCTATCAAAATTATCCAAAAATGAGTTAGTAAGAAGACTACCTACTCTAAAGTTCGAAAGCAATCAAGTTTGTGAGGCTTGTTTAAAAGGTAAACAAGTCATAAGTAGCTTTCCTCCTAAAAATGTTGTGCCTATTAGCCAACCACTTCAAATTGTGCACATGGATTTATTTGGTCTTACTAGGACTCAAATTTTTGGTGGTAAACATTACGGTTTTGTTTTAGTAGATCATTATTCTAGATTTACTTGGGTTTACTTTCTATCAAATAAGGATGATGCATGTAAAGTTTTTAAGAAGTTTTGCAGAAAAATTCAGATTGAAAAAGGATACTGCATTACTTCAATTGGAAGAGATCATGGAGGATAATTGGATAACATAAGTTTGAAAAATTCTGTGACAACAATGGTATAACTCACAACTTCTCTTATCTAAGAACACCTCAGTAAAATGGAGTTGTAGAGAGAAAGAACAAAACTTTGGTTGATATGGCCAAGATCATGCTATGTGAAAGTGGACTACCTTATGGATACTGAGTAGAAGCTGTATCCACCACATGTTATATACTCAATAGATGTCTCATAAGACCTATTCTAAAGAAGACCCCCTATATGCTGTGGAAAGGAAGAAAACCAATTGTTGCTTACTTTCGAGCATTTGGCTGCAAGTGTTTCATTCTAACTAATGGAAAAGAAGTTCAATGCGAGGTTAGACGAAGCTATTTTTCTAGGCTACAGTAATACAAGTAAAGGATTTAGAGTTTATAATAAAAGAACAAAGAAAATAGAAGAATCAATACATATGGTTTTCGATGAAGCACTACCGTCGACAATATCATTTGATTCAGATGATGAAGAGCACCTTCTAGTTCCTAAAAATACATCGGAGACTCTAACTACAACGCCTTCGAAATCACAAGATCAAGAAGGTCACTCTGAAGCTAGAACATAACAGGCTCCTTCACCTCAACAGGAGCCTATATAGCACAAAATACCGAGAGAATGGAGAGGTTAAGATATGCATCAATACATTCTGGGAGACTCCTTTGAAAGTCTAAGAACAAAATCATTGTTCAAAAACAACTTTGTAGATCTTGTCTCACAAATAGAACCAAAGAGGGTTGAAGAGGCCTTTACTGATGAAAACTGGGTTTCAGCCATAAAAGACAAACTGAATCAATTTGACAAAAACAAAACTTGGAATCTAGTACCTCGTCCTCAAAATTAGTCAACCATTGGGACTCGATGGGTTTTTTTGAAACAAACTTGACGAAAATGGTAAGGTGGTAAGAAATAAAGCTAAACTTGTAGTTCAAGATTACAATCAACATGAAGGTAATGATTTTGATGAAACTTATGCATCTGTTGCTAGATTGGAATCTATTAGAATCGTACTTGCCTTCACATGCCATAGAAATTTCAAGTTGTTCCAAATGGATGTTAAAAGTGCATTCTTAAATGGTTACATTAACAAAGAAGTATTTATTAAGCAACCTCCAGTTTTTGAAGATAAAAACCATCTAAATTACGTGATAAAGTTAACCAAAGCTCTGTATGGCTTAAAGCAGGCTCCTCGAGCATGGTATGATAGGTTAAGTAACTTTTTGCCTAAGAACAACTTTGAAAGAGGAAAGGTCGAGAAACCCTTATTTATTAAGAAAAAGGAGAATGATCTACTTATAGTACAAATTTATGTTGATGACATAATATCGGTGCTACTAATCTATCCTTTTATGAAGAATTCTTAGCAGGGGGAGTTTGAAATGAGCATGAAAGGAGAATTATCATTCTTTCTCGTATTTCAAATCAAACAAACAGAAAAAGGAATCTTAATTAGTCAAGACAAATACACAAAGGAACTCATCAAAAAATATCACTTTGAGAATGTCAAACTGATGGGCATTCCCATGTATACTGGAACTAAACTTGATAAAAATGAAGAAGGAAAAGCTATGGATGAGACAAAGTATAGAGAAATGATTGGATCACTACTATATCTTACAAGCTCAACAAATCCAAAAGAAAGTCACCTTCAAATAGTTAAAAGGATCTTTCGATATCTCTACAAAACTATAGATTTTGAACTATGGTATCCAAAAACTGATTCATTTGACATAGTGGGTTATTGTGATGCAAATTATGCAGGTGATAAAGTCAATCGAAAAAGTACAAGTGGTCACTGTCAATTTCTTAGAGGATGTTTAGTATCTTGGTCCTACAAGAAGCAAAAATGCACAACGCTTTCGACGACTGAAGCGAAATAAATAGCAGCTACCAATTGTTGTGCTCAAATCTTATGAATGAAGCATCAACTAGAGGATAAATTTTTCTCATATTCTTATATTATGTGATAATACTAGTGCTATAAATATTTCTAAAAATCTTGTACATCACTCTAGGACTAAGTATATAGAAGTCAAGAATCTTTTCATAGAGATCATGTTTTAAAAGGAAGTATTGATCTTTTGCATGTTAATACTGAAAATCAAGTAGCTGACATTTTCACCAAGCTACTTTCTAAAGATAGATTTTGCATGTTAAGAAAAGATCTTGGTATTTGCAAACTCTCTGATATTATTTCTGCATGAATTCTCTCTGCCACTTGTCATTGCATTCTCAGGCCCCTTCTATTATGTTTCCATAAAAACTCTCTCTCAATCTAACAAGCTCCTACTAATTTTAGATGGCTCCTCTTGCTTTAACATACCAGGGTACACATGTCTTAAAAGGAAATGATTCATGACGTCGTTTTAGCTTTTACAAACATGTGTGTTGTTCTGATAGCTATCCATACGTGATTGACAGAAGAAGTGAAAACTATCACACTCCCTCTTTTAACATGTGTGACTGTCTATTCTCATAATCATAATCATAATCGTTATCTTTCTAAGAAGCGTTGTTCCTTTTGAAACGTAATTTTATGTCTTCTCTCTGTTCTTTCCTTTTCATCCAATTTTCTAGATTCTCTCAAATTTTACCTTGAAACAATCTACAATGGCAAGAACAATATCAAAAGGATAGAAGAAATTTTTAGTTTCAACTTTTACCCATGACGAAACACCTAGTCATGAACAAACATTTGCTTTTGAGTCCTCATCCTTGTCTTCCGTAGTAGGTTCTTTAGACACTATTACCAAACCTATCTTTGTCTCCTCAAAATTTTAAGCTTCAGAAATAGCTAATCAAGAGACCTCAGAAGATAGGAAAAGGAAGATTGTTACTATATTGTCTTTAGATTATCCTAATTCCTCTTCAGAAGACAAAAAAGAAACAATCGAAAAACAATACGCCTCCTACTTAAAAGAAGAAGAAGAAAAAGAAAAAGAAGAAAGTGAAGAAGAAGAAGAGACTTTCAGTAAGGGGGAGTTACTGAAAGATGTGAGATTCCATTTACCAAATCTCTCCTTACCCATTTCTACTCCGAAAACTTCCACAATTCCTAAACCTAGTTCCAAAGAAAAGAAAGTGCCTAAAGTGCACTGGGAAATAAATGACAATGGTTCAGATGAAGAACCTTCTCTGTTGGAAAGCAGACCACGAACTAGAGGAATTGTTCCAAAACAAGCTCCACAAAAAGAAATTGCTAAAACAGAAAAAGAAGAATTAAGGGAAAGGAAAAGAGAATAAATAAGAAAAGGGAAAGAGCCTAGGGCTGAAGCACCTATAGCTGAAGAAAATCTTAAGGACCTTATTGCTGAAAATGAGATTCCCTATGAAAAACTTTCTTTGAAGAAGTTCCAAAGGGAAAAAGGTTGAAGAAAATGAAAAATGTTGTACAAAATAAGGGAGAATTATTGGCACCAATAAAGTTGTTCCAATCAATGGAAGCGGAAGCAAGGTACAAGATGTGCTACAAAAAGAGAAAGGTTGTAGCAGGAGTTATCTTACCTCCTAACCTATTCGATGATATACGTATTCTTATCACAGCCTTCTTTCATGTTGTTGGTTAGGAAAACTTTTTAAATTTAAACGAAACTTTGTGTGATGAATTAGTGAGGAGATTTTACACACACATGAGAAGAGAGGAAACAGATGGGAACCTTGCAATCATCTCATGGGTACATAAGTGCGAGATCTTGGTTACAAAAGAAATTTTGGGAAACATTCTAGGTGTCATTCTAGTTGGTAGAACTAACATTCCGTGTCACAAGTGGGACATTGCTGACATTGATCTGGAAGAAGCTGTGGACTTTATATGTCTGCATACTAAAAATGCCCATGAAGGGAGACCAATGTGTAGAAATTTGGATCTACTGCCTAGATGCCTTACATCAGTATCAGCTACCTCAATCTTTCCAAGAAGTAGCTTAGTAGAAAGATGCAGTATCCTGGATACCTACAGGGTATACAATCTGTTGAAGGGTGTTAAGTTGTCATTTTTATGTTAATTTTGTATATAAATCTCTTTAATGTGTTGAAATTATTATTCAAAATTAATGGACTTGTTTCTTAAATACTCTCAGATAATTTTCAACACATGAAAAATAAAATTGGATCAAAAAGATGCAAGGAAAGTAAAGACAATTCGAATTCCCAGCTGGCAGAAAAATAATTGACTAAGCGTGGGCATGTGCAAGGAAAAAGAATATCTGCGGAATCTGTTTTGAAATTAGATTCGATCCACCTAAGATTTTTATGATCTTAAGAATCAAATTGTTGCCTTACTGATGGGGATCTCCAGCCTGAATATGGGGGAGGATATCTGCTGAAGATAACGAAAGGAGGGAAGAGAGAGGACATTGAAAAGCATAAAAGAAGACATTTTATTGTTTACGTGAGGCATTATTAGGAGTTTTACATTTTCTGCATATTTTTCTGGTTTTAGAGGATTTTTCATATTTTTATGAAAAAAGACCAGGAATGAAGACTTTGTATTTTGCTATTCTTTTGGAAAAAGTAGTCTAATCAGGTTTATTTGTTATTTTTATTTTTCAGTGGTTCTCATTTTTATTTTATTTTGTTAAGTTTGTTTTATTCTAGTTATGAATTTAATTTCAATTCATTCAGCATTTCAAATTTTTCTTTTAATATCTGCAATTTTATTATTTTGTTTAAAAAACGAAAAAAATTTCCTTCCCACCACTACCACCATTTTACCACCCACATTTTTATTCTTCCTCTTTCACTTATCTTTTCTTCCCATTTTCACTCACTTCAGATTTTACACCATTATTGTTAAAATCGTGAACACTCATACCATTGTCATACAACACCCAACCTTCTACCCCCTTCTTCACCGTAAACCACCCGTTCCTAGTCACGATTTTGTTAGTTTCGTGTTCTTTCTTTTTAAGTTTCAGGACTGCAATTTCACAAAGCTTAGAGTCATGCCACAGAAGAAGAGTGAATCTCGTAGGTTAGCTTCACCAATCACGTCATTTGTTGACATCCAATCTCCATCGAACACCACTACGACCACACCCACGGCTGCAACACCCACCCCATCCGCACCACATATTTCAACTACAACACCAGACCCTTCAACATGAAACAAAACAAGGAAGGTTAAACAAGTAGAAACCCATAGCCAATGGAACTCAAGAAGTGGAGGCTTCACTTCTTTTCAGCTCCTGGAAGAGAACAAGCGATTTCAACAATTCAGCCAACGTAAAATCTATCCTTAAACCTTGGATATAGAATGTTTGCATAGGATGGGAATCGTGGACCTAAGCCATGGATGGGTATCTTTCACTGATCTGGATCCAACTAACCCTTTCAATCCACGTCCAGCTACAAGAATTCGGGTTTTAACAAATGCACCGAGTCATCACCAACCTTCCCAAGCTAATTTAGATGATCGTCTCAGTCGATTAGAACACTGAATGCACCAAATTGAGCATAATTTGATGGCATATTGGAAGCGTCAAGGATTCCAACCTCCTTACCCACCAACTCCATAATTTTGGACTTCAACAAATAGAGAAGCATTCTTTTCTCTTTTCTTTATATTTTTGCTTCTTTAATCTTATGTCATAACATTGAAGACAATGTTGGTCTAGGTGTGGGGGAAGGATATGGAGTATATGTATGTGACTATATGATCTTGCCTTTCTTTGATTCTCTTTTTTGTTTTTGCATGCTTATGTTGTGTGTTAAGCTACGAAACTTTCTTATATTAGTTTGGATGAGATTGAGTGTGTGCATGAAATTAAACTAGGCTATGTGAGTCTAAGGTGAACCATGCTGATTAATTGCAATAATCAGTCTTGTACACTTAGTCGAAGTTTGACATTTGAGTGATTAGGTAATATGTGGAATTAAGGTGAATTCTTGAATTAAACCTTTAAGTGGATTTGAGCTTTAATGACATCATTTTTGTGTCATTCTATTTTCTTGTATTGTGTGATGCTCCTCTAATCAGGCTTGCCTTCAGAACTTACACTAAACCAGATTGAATTTGTTTGACTACATGGTTTATGGAAATGATTATGACTTTCTTTGTTTTAAACCCCTTAGCTTAAATGACCCACTGAATCATTTTTCCCTTGCAAACCCTTTTGAAACTTTAACCCTGTTTGCTTTTTAATGTCACCTTACATTGAAACCCAAAAAAACCCCTTTAGCCTTACCCTATCATAAGTTGAATGAAGTACTGAGTAATTTGAGACTTTTGTTCTATATTGTATTCTGAGATATTTTTATAAGTACTTCTACTCATGTGTTTATTAATTTATGCTGCTATTATTTTCTTTTGTTTTTATTGTTTTCCCTTGTTTTTTGCGTTATTCAAATTAAAAAAGAAAAAAGAACAGAAACAACAGAAAAAGAAAAAAAAATAAAAAATAAAGCATAGTAGCATTAGTTAGTAATGAGTAGTTGTAGTCCCTTGTATTCATGTGTTTATCTCAGAATTTGAATTTGAGTGTCCCTTTTACTTAGTACTTTGTGAATGCTTGTGATTAACCCTTTGCAATTTTTACCTTACCTTTAAACCCAGCCTTATTACAACCCATAATAAAGTCCTCCTGATTTATGATCTCGCGTAATTCGAATGAATGATAACAGGTGAATTTGCAAGTTTATGGTAGTGCAATCTGATAGAGGGAATTTGAGAGAAACACTTTAACCTTAAACACTTGAGCATAAAGAGAGAAACCTATGAGAATAATTCACTTTGGTTTCATACTTGCCTTTGAACAAAGATGCCTTAAATTGACTTTGTTTATTTGTATCGATGAAAAGTGATTATAATGTATGTTGCAACTTAAGTCTTGCTGGCCTAAGTTTAGCAGATTGTGTGCACTTAATCTTATGAAGGATGAATTGATAGAGTGTAGTGGTTTGGTATATTTGCTCGAGGACGAGCAATGGTCTGGTGTGGGGGAAATTGTTAAATTGTCATTTTTATGCTAATTTGTATATAAATCTCTTTATTGTGTTGAAATTATTATTTAAAATTAATGGACTTGTTTCTTAATTATTCTCAAATGATTTTTAACACATGAAAGATGAAATTGGATAAAAAAGATGCAAGGAAAGTAAAGACAATTCAAATTCCCAGATGGTAGAAAAATTATTGACTAAGCGTGGGCATATGCAAGGAAAAATAATATCTACAGAATCTGATTTGAAATCAGATTCGATCCACCTAAGATCTTCATGATCTTGAGAATCAAATTGTTGCCTTACTGATGGGGATCTGCAGCATGAATATGTGGGGAGTGTATTTGCTGAAGATTACGACAGGAGAGACAAGGGAGGACATTGAAAATCATACAAGACGACATTTTTTTACTGTTCATGCTAGGCATTATTAGGAGTTTACATTTTCTGCAATAGTTTTCTGGTTTTTGGAAGGGTTTTTCATATTTTTCTAGAAAAAAACTAGGAATGGAGACTTTGTATTTTGCTATTCTACTGTTGGTTTTTACTTTCGTTATGAGTAGCTATGTCTTTCTTCTTGGTTGAAGGGAACCACGTTATCATCTAGTATGTGTGAGATTTCTAAATAAAGTTTGTTTCATTGATGAATATTAAGTGTCTTCCAAATTGCTTTTCATGATTGAATTGATTGATTTCTAAGGTGCGTAACTAGGAATTGATTTGTTTAATTTATAACCAGATTAGTAGGATTTGACGTTCAGTTTTGCTAATTCAAAGTGGCAATTAGGATTGCCTTTTTTATGTTAGAGTTTGGAAATTCTAAGAAGATGCTTAACTTAATTAAATGCATGCCGTACATGTGTTGTCTTGTTCATTGGTTTCTTAGTTCTTAAAGCTATTAATCAATTAAAATTAAGATCGTATCTAAGTTGTTAATTAATAAGAATGCTTAGAATATATGTTTCTATTCATTTATTCTTAAGAGAAAACATCACCCAATGAATGTTTGTTAATGGATTGAGTTTTATATTAAGGATTCATATTAGTTTGGTGACATAGGTGACCCGAAACCAATGTCTGTTTACTGAATTTTCAGATTTGCTTATTTTTTATAATTCTCGATTTCTGTCGTTTTTAATTTCTTAATTACGTGAATTAAACCCCCCCAATTTTGTTTTAGTTTTAAACTCGTATAGCCTTTATCATTAAAATTCCTCGTGGAAGCGATTTTAACTCTTCACTAACTACATTTTTCATTGTTGGAGTTGTTATTATTTAGTTGTAGGCGACAACAGTACTAATTCATTTTTGTTAATAATGTGTATATTGAGGACACATTACAATTTTAAGTGTGAGAAAGCGGTTAATAATTATCTTAAGTTTATTATAATCTTTTTTGTTAAATTTTATTAACCGATATTCTCAGTTAGTTGAAATCTATCTGTAAATACTTTATTCATTATTGAATATTGATTTAAATTAGTATACAAAAGGATGATAGTTAGAATAAACTTGTTTTTCTAAGTCATTTTTTTAATAACCATTGAGATAGTCAATTTAGATGAAAATTGCATATTATTTACATACATAAGACCATCTTTATCGTGAGCTTTTAAGCCTAAGAATAAATTTTCATAAATTTTAAAACTTTTTTATTATTTCATGTGTGTTATTATGCATAGTTGGATGATTCCAGAACCTGCTGTTATTTTACATGTTTAGACCATAATTATTAAATTAAAGGAAGTGATAAAGGCACTTAAGTTCAACAATTGTTTAGCCTATTTCTTTGATAATTACCTTACCATATTTTATCCCTTAAGAATAATCAATTTTGAGCCTTAGCGTTTGTCAATGATTATAACCACATTATTAAACTTTATCCTATTTTCTTTGAAGCCTTTTTATTAGTTTGAACCCTGAAAGTTATTTACATTACTTGAATGTTTGAAACTTGAAAATTTGAAAGGTCTAACATTTCTTTAATTATGGTACATGATGAATGCTCGAAAAAATTAATACAAACCAAAAAAACTTTATAAGTATAGAAAAAAATCTAGTACCAATGGATTTATAATGAAAGGACATATATATATTATGAAGTAACAAGTTTCTTATAATGTTTCCTTTGTAAATTTGCTTCAAATTTATGACCATCTTATTATCTCAATCATACACTACCTAAGCCCTATTGACTTATAAAGACCTTTGGATTTTTGTTTCTTATCTACTTATAAGTGGTGGATATGTGATAGTATTGTAAGATTATGGTTAAGAGTTTGCTATGCATTGATTTGAGAATTTGATACTTTTCACCCTGAACACTCGAGTGCAATGAGAGGAACCTTGGTGAGGGAGTAAAGATTTATGTTTTTGATTTCAACGAGATTATTAATGTAACTATTATTACTATTGACTTATGAATTTAGTTTTAAGATAACCTGAATCTACGTGTTTGTTAATTTGATTAATACGATTTGATGATTTAAAGTATGGATGGATAGGTTAAGACTAATAAAGGATGGATGTGTGTAAAGTTGATAATTTAGACTATGATTTGCTTGAGGACAAGCAAAAGCTTAAGTGTGGAAATATTTGATAGATGCTCATTTGACTATAATTATATACCTATATTTGATATATTTTGCTTGATATTTTATAATTTTGTTGTATTTTTGATACTTAGTTCTCTCCAAGTGCATTTATAGGTGATAACCGTCTTCATGGATAAAAGGAGACAAACTTGGATCAAATCTTGTCATAAACAAAGATTTGAGGCAATTTAGAGATACACAGCCGTGTAAGTCTTTGTGAATGTGTAAAGTCACAGTTTTACAAATTTTTGGAGCTACATGGTCACCTATATGGTCATGTAAGTGATCGTTTATGTCTTAGTAACCCTAGTTTTCACTATAAAAAGACGTGAGCAGAGAAAAAATAGGGAGAGCCAAATTTTGCAGCAATTTTGGGACGTACAACACCTAGAGAGGCCACAATTTTAATCAAGGAATGAGGAAAACACAAAGAATATATCAAGTCCATAGATAACAACATCAAATCCAAACTTGCAAGAAGATCCAACAGAAGAAGAAGAGAGATTTAGAATTATGATGTCTTTATCTTTTGATAGTTTTTTTTTTGCATATTTATCTTTGGTTTTGTTTCTTATAATCAATAACTAAATGTGTTTAGTGTCTAGATGTGATGAACCCTAAGTTGGTATAAAAATATGATTAAGTTTTTTATTTAATGTAATTATATTGATTGATTTATTGAAATTCAATTATGTTTTTAATTCTTGTGTTAATATATCTAGAATATTAATGCATGATTTCATTTCATATGATTGAGATTGCGAAATCTTCTTGTATGAATATATCTACCATAATTAAAAGAAGTTGCATGCAAACCTAGAGATAGACCGAAATTGATAACTTGCATTTTTGTCACGTTAATTCTTTTTGTTTCATGTTCTTTTGGCAGAATTTTGTGATGTTTTGTTTGTGTTTTCACGATAATTTGTGTCTTTGCATGTTCTAGGTGACGAAATACAAAGTGATGTAATTTGAAGTGAAAGCTAGAGGTATTTTAATTTTCCAATCGATTGACTACAGCTACAGGTGGTGCGGCGCAAATTAGAAGAGCAAATTAAATAAAGACTTGAAGGAGACACCAAATAAATGCATGAGAATCGGAGACGAAGCGTGGAGGAGAGCAAATTAGAGCAGGTCACGCAACATTTGAGGGACAATGTTTTAAAGGAGAAAAATCAACGCATAAGAGAGGATTTACAATTAATCAAAAAGCAACAGCATAGGAGAGAGCAACAAAAGCAACGTAGGGGCAAGGAAATTAAATGGGCCAGCATCTTTTAACGCAACATACAAGGGAATTAAAAGGTAAAAAAAAAAGGTGAGTGGGCTAAGTGTATTAAAAGGTGAGGGGCCAATTATATTTAAGACAAAAGGAACAAAACAAAGACCTAAAGAAGAGGGTGGACGGCAACTCCTAGGCATTAAGATCATTACTGGAGATTTTTCTCAAGAAGAGTCAAAGATTGCGGCGGTAGCTAGAGAGAGCTTATAGGAGGGATTATTTCATCACATTAAAGGAGAATAGCAACAACGGCAGAGCTTTAGAAGCAAGGGACAAAACGTAACAGGTGTGAGGGACGACGACAACAGCTTTAGGGAAGTGAATTTCAATTTTAATTTGTTAATTTCAGCTTTAATAGATAGAGATTAGTATTTTGTGTGGCTAGTTTTTAATCTAGTCAGGGTACCTTACGTTTGATGCATGTAGTTCGTGAGACTCTCGTGGTTTAATTGTTTTCGTGAATTTCTTATGTTTATTTAATCTC
>JAOTBA010000007.1:17074566-17084583 GCA_025629845.1 Erythroxylum squamatum
GAGTCGCGTATTTCTTTGATTGTAGCATTTAAGAGCCAAGCAATGACCATGTTATCTGCAGTAATCCATTTCTTCATAAGAGGGATGTTGCCTTCTGGTTTTCTGGTTTCACCGTTCACGAATCCTAGCTTGTTCTTGGCTTTAAGAGAAATGATCCTCGATCTGCTCCAACTCAGATAGTTGTGCCCGTCAAGAGCATTTGTCACCATGACCGTTCCTGGACTATCAGCTGGTGAAAGGGTAAGATCGTCTGGCTGATCCTAGTATTCATCACCGGTCTGACTGTATTCTTCCATGGCTTATGCGTGTTTTGTATTTAGATCTGAGGATGATGTAGGTATATGGATTGTGGGTTCTCTGATACCATGTAAATTTTAAGTTGATACCTTCATCGTTAACCGATGAATGAAGTGAGAGAGAGAGGGAGAGAGAGGTGCAGAGGAGCAATTTGCGTTTTTCATATATTGCTAGAAAAAACACTGTACAAACTACGTATATATATACAAGCAGTTAACGGTTTCTGTGGTAAAATATTTACAGAGGTGTGTGGGTGTGTCCTGTCTGTTGTTTGTGTCCTGTCTGATGAGGTACAGAGGTATGCGGGTGTGTCCTTGCCGTTGTGTGTGTCCTGTCTGTTGAGGTGGTTAGACAAGGAGGTATCTGCTGTGGTGTAGAGGAGTGAGCTCGTGATGTTACATTCTACCAACAGTTTGGTAGTATTAATTCATGATTAGAACTTAAAAAGGATTTTGATTTTTGAAGCACGAAGGTCTATTCTAAATTCTTACCCTCAGAATATATTTGATTATAGTCTACTCTAGGTTTTGTGCTGTTCTTGTAGTGGACTTATCTGTCTACTTTCTTATCGATGGTTAGTTTCAAGTGTTTAGACACAAAAACGAATATATACATCTTTTGTCGTCGCAAAAACCCACAATATGATTGCAGTGTGGAAGCTAGCGTCTCGGATTAAGACAAATATTTAGAATTTATTGACGTAAATCTTGAATTAATAGAAATTAAAAAAGTACAAGACACATATATATTTATGAATTAAAAATATTTAATTTTAATAAAACTCTTATCTAATTAAAAACAAAAAATATTGTTTACCTTTTCCAATAATTATATAATGAGAGTTATCTTTTTAATTATAATAAATTCCGGTTGTATAACAATATTGAGAAAATAAATTGAAAGTTGTATAACAATATAATTATGGGTTAATTTAAAAAAAAAACTCAAACTTTACTCTATTTTATAATTATAGCCCAAATTAAAAAAGTAATAATTAAATAATTAAATATTTAATTTTTTTTAATTATAACCCAATGTTAATATTAATATCTTTGTCAACGTTGCTGACTTAACTTGCTAAGTAAAACAAAAACTCTAAACACTTATATATTCTAATTAAGTTTCATTAAATTATTTAACTAAACTTTTTTAGATGAAGAAAGCTCGGGGGCGGGGGGACATTTCAGTATCCTCCATATACACAACTCATAGAACTTGTTATCATCATTATTCCTCTCAGTCAAATTTGACACCTGAGAAGACGACAAATACCCTCCATGCTCTTCAATTTCTCAACATCAGGCAATGACTTCCTCTTAACGCACTTGACATATTTTCCCACCACATACACTTTAAAAATTAACCCCACCATGATTCACAAACTCCTGCAATACAATCGGTGGTTTTAGCTTGTTCAACCCCCTGTGGTTGAAGATCAACGTCATTTTGTGCAGCTTCACGCAGCCGTCAGTGATCAGCGGCAACTTCCAAGCCTGGTGATCAAAATGTTTCCTTGTCGTAAATCATAGTCTGTTTGAGAATTCCAAAGGAATCGTCCCTAGACTCGAACTTCAGCTTTGAAACCACATGAAGCATCAATATTCGATTGTGAAGGCGCTCAATGGTGAACGGCGAGTCAATGACGACAACTCTAGGAATTTTGTGCACAAACGTCTCAACAGTCTGAATAACTCCATCGCCCCAAGTTTCTTATACTTTCTTCCAGTTTAGGTGCAGTAGTACAATGTTTTGTGTCTAGAAATAGATTAAGTATTAGCTCACGCATTATTCATACTTATTTTAGGAAAAAGGTCTAAATTCATCTCCAAACTTAAACTTTGAGTGCATTTTAATGCCTTACTTCCTTTTTTTACATAATTTCCTCTAAGTAGTGGCCTTTGAAAGCTACATAGAGTAAAGGCCTTTGAAAGCAATCTCTTAATTTTGCTTCGTCTAAGCGTAGCACCAACACTGGTGAAAGTTTATGATTTTCCGTGGATGATCAGTGTGTTCTTCTTTACAATTACTATTAACCCTATTATGAAATACTTAAATTCTCAACCTCCTACTACAATTATTTGCCATCTGGTTGATAATAAGTTTTTCTCTTATATTTGCAATTGTGGGTTCAATAGGAGAGCTTAATCAACTAGATTTTCCTGCAAACTTTCTATTATTTCTCTCTTTCCATATCTCTTGAAGGCAAGTTGCAATTGCCACCATATAAATTTTCTTATCATGCTTTGAGTTAGGCATTTGAAATATCTCTTGTAAGACATCTGTTAGGCTACTTTGGCTGCAGCTAAGGATGCATAGAAAAGAAATTCTATGCTTCACTTAGAGGATCTGCACTTAAAAAATAGAAGAACTATATCTTCCTCCAAATTACAAAGTATACAATGTTTAAAATAGTATAAAATCTTCCTATCCATAGTGCTTAGTTGTTTAGCATAGCTAATCAAAGCAAAAAGTTGGCCTTCTGTTTAAGAACCTCGCTTTAAATCAGTTTGCACCACCATATTCTTGTACCTGCCCCATCCATTAGTTCTTTTGCTTTTCAGTTAGTTGTTTTTTGTACATGTTAGATATATGATATATATCTACTTATTTTTGTTTTGGCATATTTTTATTAATTGGACCTATAAGATATTATTGTTGTTTGACTTGGATTCAAAAAGCCAAAGTAGATAATCTTATAGTTGTGAAAGAATTATGCTGAATTGGAGTCTATCTTTAGATGTATTTTGGTGATCACATGTGTGAGTGTTGTAGGGTATCGCTAGAATTTTTGAAGTGTGGCTAAGGGTTTTCGGATGAAAATTGGTCTTTGCTGGGTGGTATTTTGTTGTGTTAATTGACGATTATCTTTAGTGCTCTTTGGTAGGTACGCCAATTGTTTTTTTGTGAAAATAATTGAAGTGATTATGGGTGTTCTATGTTGGAGACATAAGGTTGTTTTGATTTGTGGGTGTAATGCATCTGTCTTGTGCCGTGTGTGTTCTCTGTTGGTGGTGCACGGCTAGAATTTTGGATGAATGGTGTTAAAGGTTTTCGTGTGATAAAATTGCTAAACGTGAGTTTTTTTTTGTGGAGCATACAGTTGGGTTTGAAGCATCAAATTCTCTCATGAAACTGTATGTTGATTGGTTGTTCTATAGATTGGTACACGTTGAAAAACTTGGCTGATTGGTTGCTATAAGTGTTTATTGACTATTTGTCTTGGCTCGGTGTTGATTTTTCAATGTGGCTCACAATTGGGACATTGAATGTGGTGTGTGGGTGTTCTGCCAAGGATTAATAGTTGGGAATGTTACTGCCATGAATCAGTTTAGTGTGTAGACGACTTTCAAATCTATTTCGGGAAGCTACTATTCTCTTTTATCTCAAGTGTATTATTATTTTGTTCTTAGTTGATTGATCACTTGAGTTGGTTGTTTAAGTGTTTTTTATTAAAAGTTATTTAGAAAAATCCTCTGTTGAGGTTAACACGAGTCGATCATGTTATCGGTGAAGTAAATCACTTGTTAATATAGAAATCACGTAAAGTATACAAAATACACAAGAAGGGAGGTTGAATTGTGTAATCTTTTCTAGACTACAAATCTTTTGATATTTCTTGAAAATATTTTTCAACTATCAAATGAATACCAAAGATACTTTGCTAAAGTTGATACATATTTGAATCGCAAGTAATTTTTGTCTAACAAAAAAAAAGTGTAAGGTTAGAGTATAGATGTTGTGATTTTATACTAGTTCACCCCAAACCACGGGCTACGTCCAGTCCTCAGAGTTCATCTGAGATTTCACTATACTTTTCAAATTTACAAGTATTCTTTCTTCCTTTCTAGAGCCTCTTCAGGCCTCTTTCACAAAGTATTCTTTCTGCTATCTTAGTCTCTCCAAGCTTTAGCCTTTTCTTTCTCTCACTAAAAAAATATTGTGAGCTTTTCGTTACAATAGTATTTTCTCTCTTGTTTTGCACTTCGAATACAGAATTTTCTAAGTAAAACAACAACTCTTTTTTTCTCTTCGACTAGGACTAGTATTTATAGCATAAATCTCCAACTGTTTCTTAAAAAAATGCTTCTTGTTTCTTCCAGAAATCGTTATTTAGTTTGGTTCTGTAACTAACTCCAACTAACTAACTGTTTGACGTTCTAGTGTATCTTCTACTTTGTATCGTCTGATTTTGTCGCTTCGTCTATGATGACGTGTTGTCTGTGTTTTGCTTCTTTTGTGTTTTGCTTCTTCTGTGATGACGTGCCGTCTGTGTTTTGCTTCTTCTGTGATGACGTGTCGTATGTGTTTTGCTTCTTCTGTGATGACGTGTTGTCTGTGTTTTGCTTCGTCTGTGTTTTTGTGCTACTTATATTTTTCTGCACACTTAACAAACTTATCAAAACAGTTCATTTATTTCTAAGATTATTATTATTTGATTGTCACCAAAACTAATAGAAGTGAAGTCTTCTTGACTTAACAGATGTCTCTTCCTTCCAAGAAAATTGACCAAAGATATAAAGAGGTTACCTAAGAATTAGTTGTTAGGTGGAAGCTTAATCATCAATAACAAAGACAAACTAAAATGGATGGGGGTGCCTAGACTAAAGAAGTAGGGTAGATAAAGGTTGAAAGCTTTAATATCTATTAACAAAATGCTCTTTGCCAAGAGAATATGGAATCTTTGTACTAATCATGAATCCATGTGGGTCAAATGGATCCACTCCTACTTCCTTAAAGGAAAAAACTTCTAGATCATTAATCTAAAATCCCATTCTTCATGGAAGTTTATCTAAATGCTAGAACTAAGGGACACTCTACCTCCTTACATATGTCATATAATAGGTAATAGTGAAAATATTAGTTTTGGTTTGACTCTTGGCACCCTCTTAAGCTTCCTTATAAAACCAATCTAGCTGCTAGCTTGACACACTACATTCTAGCATGCTCCAAAGTTAATAAATTCATTTTTAAATCATTTTTATGTGACCCTTTCTCATTTTCGAGGTTCTAATCATCTCATCTTTAACAACTTGCCTTCTTACTTCTTGAACTCCTCAAGAACTAACAAAAACATCTAGGATTGACATGACTCTGGCACCTTAATAGATAAATCATACTTAAACCTTTTCTCAACTCCTTATTCTCCTATCAATTGGTCTAACCTGGTTTGGTGCTTTTTTAGTCTTCCCAAAGTAATTTCATTCTTTAGATTGATATTAAAGGAAAATTAAGAACTAAATATAGAATCTACTGTGGTTCATTCTCCAATTTGAGTTACATCTTCTGTAGTAAGTAATATAAAGATAAAAACCACCTATTATTCCAATGTAATTTTTTCAAGAAAACCTTCCTTCAAATACTAAAACTTTACAGACTTCATTATATACCTCTAAATTAGGATTAACTCCTCAACCAAGATTCGTCAGTCAAATTGAAATGTTCAAAAGACAACCAATTTTTTGTAGTATCACTAAGTAGATTGGTATATATAACATGGCATGAGAGGAATAATATTATCATCAATGGAAAAAACCAAGACCCCAGATCCTTTTGTAGAAAGGCTTTAGTTTGGATCAAATAATAATTGCTTCCAAAACTAACACCAAAAAAATTAGCTCATACTTAGCTAAAGCCAAAATATCTAACACTCAATTCTGTAAGAGAGTTAATAGCCTATGAGCAAGAGTAAGTAAGTCTTCACTTATGAAAGAAAAAACCTATATAGATTTCAATTATAATAACTGAATACATAAGTTGTTTATCTAGAAGCTCATAATGTTGAAACTTAATGGCTTTGCCCTTTATTTCCTAATCTTTTTCATATGTACAGGCTTGAAGTTAAAACTTCGTAAATTCATCACTTTATGAATTCCCTAGCTTATTCCATATAATAAGTGAAGTGTGCCTTACATAAGTCTTAAATCCTCTCATGTACCTCCATTAGAGACCTTATTCATTAATAAATTTTATATTCTCATAAAATAGTTGTTTATTATATATAACATGCTTTTTTTATTATTTTAAAGAAAAATTTTACATTATTAAGAAAATGAATCGAATTTATCATTGCAATCATAAGAGCATTCATTGAACATCAAATGTAAGATGTAAGGTACTAAAAAGATATTATATTGGTGATAATTAAAAGCAGATAAGGAACAATTAATAATTAATTCCCTTATGGCAAAACTTAATTATCAAAGGAAACATTTTCCATAGTTAACACTAAGAGGTCTCAGATACATTTTACTTTTTTAGGAAGTTAAAGGACAAAAGACTATGATCACACATGCTAACAAGGATTTCTTAAACTGTATCAATCAAATTAGGATCATTGATTTTAGATACAATAGCAACTTTCTCATTTGGAATAACAAGCAAAGTGTTAACAAAATTTTAGGAAAAAGCTAGATAGAGCTACTGTAAATTCATATTAGATTTCAACCTTCTCTAGTAGTTATTCCCACTTCAATAACACCCTTTGTTTTGGACCACAAGCTAGTTGAAATCTACCTAAAGGATCTCCCTGTTAGATGTCTTTTTAGATTCAATAATTACCTTGTTAACGTCCTTGGTTTTAAGGAAGCAATAAGAAGAGTATTAAATAACCCTACACAAGTTTATGAAGCATATAAATGCATACAAAGGTTGAAAGTTATTAAATAGGATCTTAAAGTCCTCAATAAAAGGTATTTTAGAAATACTAAACTAGCTAAGAAGGAAGCTCTTTTCTGTATTAACTATATATATGATTAACTTATATCAAAGTCAAAATATAAGGCCTTCAAACAATTAAAGAGGATATAACTGACCAATTATACCAATTCCTTGGAAATTTATGATCCTTTACTAAGATAAAAATCTAAAAAGCATTGGCTAAATAGGGGGAATAGGAATCCTAAATACTTCTGTAGTATTATGCTTGCTTGAAGAAACATCAATAAGATTGCTTCCTTTTAGAATTCAAATGGAACATTACTCATATATTAGAAAGATTTGAAGCCTAAGGTTGTCTAGATAAGTTTATGATATGTTGAATCAATGTTTCATAACTGATTCATATTCCATTCTCATCAATAGTGAACTAACAAAACCATTCAAAGAAATTAAAGGCCTCAAATATGCGACTCCTTGTCTTTACATCTTTTCACATTATGTATTAAAACTTTTACAATAATTATAGCTAAAAATATTGAAAAAATGACTTATAATTTCACTATAAATGTGACAAGATGAGGATATTTGATATGTCCTTTGTAGATGATCTCTTGCTCATTTATGGAGCCACTTAAGAATCTATTAGTATCTTTACACAATCATTATAAGTATTCAATATGATTTTAAGGATCAATTTTAGTAAGGGTAGTTTCTACATCTCCATTTGTTGCACAAGGATAATTAGGAAGCTAAGTCTCTCAACTGGTTTAAAGCATATGCTACCTTTGTTTATATATTTTGGGATCCCAATAACCATAAAGAGAATATAATTTAAGGATTGCCAACCTCTAGTAGATTCAATATATAAAATATTAGGAAGCAAGCATAATAAATTTTTATACTACATACATAAGTTGCAAATTATAAGTTCAATGCTTAACAATCTTCACATATATTGGAGCTCTCATCTATCCCTACCCCAAGACACTATCAAGTCCACAAAAAAGCTACTAAGGAACTTCTCTAGCTAGGGCTAAAAGACAAGTCAATGGTAACCAAGATAAAATGGATACAATTGTGTACATCTAAGGATAAAGAAGGGCTTGGAATCACCTCTATAAGAGCTATTAACAAGCTGTTTTTAATAAGTACTTAGAAATTGTTCATTAATAAAGAATCTCTCTGGGTAAGGTTGATGCACACTCATTTTCTCAAAAAGTGAAAGCATATAGAAAGTCAAACTAAAGACAAACACTTTATAGACTCAAAGGCAAATTCTATGGATAAAAGATTAGGTATTGGCGATTTCAAATGCATCATAAACAATAGAGGAATATTTTGTTTTGATTTTATAATTGGAATGAGCTAAGAGGCCTATAAAAGATGCATGAGTACAAAATCCTTGGTGTAAGTTTACCTAACCATTCTAAAGTGGATGTCATCTTATAAAGGGAGACTTATAATTGACTTATTCATTCATTCAAAGGATTTTATTTAATCATAGAAAGATTTACGAGTCATAACCCTAATCTAAAGCTAAAGTATTCCTTAATTTGGCTTAAGTAGTAAGTCAATGGTATTTACAAACTAGTATGTATGGAATTATTTATAGGATCTTACCAAAAGGTTTCATAGTTCAAACAGGTTTAGCAAGATAATACATCATTAAAATCATTCATAATATAGTTGTATATCAATAAGATATTGAGAAAAGAAAGATAGATTTAACTTTAATCAATCTTACCCTATTATCTCCTTTATAAATGGGAAAATAAAATGATAGACCATTTGTTTCTCAATTCATAGTTTTCTTCTATACTATAGAAGAATGTCTAAGCTCTTTGTAGCTTATAATGTGAAAAATTTAGTAGTAAAAGTATTTCAACAAGCTCTAGGATCACAAGAGGGTAGATCTAGCTATTTTTAGGATGGCTTTCAACTGCTTAATCTATGTGGTATGGAAAGAGATTAAATATAGAATATCTACAAATATTTAACATTAGATAACTATATGGAGAGTCTCTATAAGTATTATTTTCTTTTAATGAGGATCGCAAGTTTCATATATAAGTAATACTTAATTCTCATATGGAATCAATCCTAGCAATAAAAATGGAAATTAGGATCCACACCAACCTAGCTCTTAATTCGAATATGATTCATCCGACTAGATCTTACATTCTAGTTTTTCACTTTATTCTCTTTAGTCAAGATGTTTAGAGCTTAACACCTAGAAGCCATAGATTCTAGTATTTAATACTAATTACTAGCATCTATATCAATAGGTATACATGTCTTTCCTGTCTTTCCTTAACACACTTATGTCTCTTTTAAGACACACCTACGTAGTAACGCCTGTGCAATAATGTAAGTGTAGTAATAGTTGATCAACAAACCTAGGTCGCACACCTTTGTAGTAACTATTGATGTGATAGATACACGTTTATCTCTCCTTGACACATAAAGCTTAATTGCTTTGACCTTTCCAAGTTTACTATAATTCTTAGAAAAATTTGACCATTTTATTTCTCCATTTCTTCTTTTCTCTACAAAACGTTTTCATTATGGCTCTTCTCATCCTCTCTAGCATAGTTAAGATAAGCCTTTTTTTTCCCTTGTCTCCTTTATGTATGGTTAAAGTTCTCAAAATGATTGTTAAGTAGCATGTCACATCTAACCTTTTATTATACGTATGCCAACGCCACCTTTCTTTTAGAATATGTTTCTAGTAATCATATACTTATTATATAACCTTAAATAGATTCATATACTTTCCAAAATCATTTTCTTTTTAGGCCCTAGCTCCATTCCATATGTTTCATTAATTAACTTGATAGTTTTATAGTCTTTTGTAAGTTGGCATGGATGTGTTGAACACAATATATTTATTCTAAACTTATTAAATGCTTATTTCAAACCTTTATCATTGAACAAGTATGTTAGTTAAACTTTAAACAATAACTAACATGTAGTTAAAGAAAACATATCATACATTTAACGGGAAAATCGTTATGTCATTTCATGACCTATTGCAAACATTGAATAGTATATAACTATATATAT
>JAOTBA010000007.1:17117927-17135443 GCA_025629845.1 Erythroxylum squamatum
CAGATGGAAAGGGGCCAGAATAAGGCCAGGAGAAGGGGCCAAAGGATCCCCCCTCTCCCTCCCCTCCCCAATTTCAGGCACTAATCGATACCAATCATTTCAAATAGTATCAGCCTACCTACAATACCTATCACGGGGTTAAGTTGCAAATATATTGGTATCATATTTGGGAGTCCAATTCCTCTGTCCAATTTTATGGTGTCTTATTGTGTCCAGTAAATCTCAGTCATTTATTTATGCGGATCCCACGCCCGCATAAATAAATGGCTGAGATTCACTGGACACAATAAAACACCATAAAAACTGGACAGAAGATCTTGGTTGCATATTTGGTTTCAAGTACTACTCGATATCAATCATTTCCAATAGTATTAGCCCACCATTAATACTTGTAAAATTAAAGAAATTCGGGGACTTAATTAAAGATCCTAAATCACTACCGCTCCCCCTTCTAAGTTCTAAACCAACAACTACCTGCCTCTTGTAATCTCCCTCTACTCTACTCTGCCATTTCTGCCTTCTCACTCTCAGTCTAATTCTCGGCTCTCCCTCTTCTTTGTTCTGCTCTACTTTGCTTTCCTCGTCGTCGCTTCTTGGTTCTCCATCACCATCCGTCGTTTGCTCCATGCTGCTTGATTGTCGCAAGTCACCTTCTATAGATTTGCTCCTCCTCCGTCTGCAGCTCCTTCGTAGTACGATGTTGCTCCATCATCTTCTCCCATGGCCAACTGAACTGTTTAAGTTGTGGTTTTCGTACCTTTTAGCTTTTGTGTTGCTTTGTGAGTTTGTGTTGGCGACTTAGTGTTTAACACTTTAGGCTGGCATGCCTGAGCCTTTTTTAAACAGTATAATATAATTATACAAGCATAAATTTTCTAGTTTAAGTAACACTTTAACTTGTTTTATAAGAGTATTACTATTTATTAACCTGATTTATATGTCTTATTAAACTGACTTTTTATATTATTGTGTTGTTAAATTTATGTATATTATTAACGGGTATTTTTGTGAACGGTTTCACGAAGACTTGAAGATGAAGTTCAATTTATTTAATTTTTCAGTTTATTTTTATTATAATAAGTATAAAAATGAGAAAAATTTCGAATTCTTTGAATTATTAATTTTGAATTGATTTATGTTAAATATACAATTCGCAACTTTTTTTTTGTATATATAGATTATTTAATATATGATTAAATCACGTAAACATAAGATTTAATGTATGTTTTAATCATTTAATATATGGAACCAAGTTTTTTAAAAAAATGTTCGCATCCCTATATTATTGTCATTGGAAATACACAAAATTAATCTTTGGAAAGGAATATTTCTAACATAATAACAAACTTACAAATGCACATTAATTATCTCTTAATGGATAGTTAAATATATAATAGAAAATAGTTCATAAGAATTGATATGAACGTTAATCTCTCCTTTATAGAGTTCACCGGTAAGTGTGCTTATCAAATTATAGTATAATGTCAGTGAATATTGAGTATAAATCTCATAAGGACTACAATTATTATTAATAATCTATTTTCTATTATCTAACCAACAAATAGGATGATGATTTAATTAAAACTAAACTAAAACTAAAATTCAACACAAATAATAGACCAGAACATAGATAACACTAGCATTAATCTATATCAAATAACTAGTACCTAGGTAATGAATCTTTCTAAGATTTATTAAATATTAATCTTTTATTATGCAATTCAATTGTTGACCATTGGACCGTATAAATTCATATCTTATATTAATATCTTTCTCAAGATTATTAACAACTAATCCTTGATTGATTAACTAAAACATCTTTCTAGTTAAAACTTTTAAGATTGCATTACTCGATTCATGAATTTCCCTCTTAGGTTTGTCCTTAATCCAACAGATTTATGTCAACCTATCTTTAGGTTTGCTTGCAACTCATTCCAGGATCTAGTGATACAAAAAGACTTCTCAATCTCAACCATACGAAATCATACATTGAATTAATATCCCAACTATATATTAAAACACATAATTGAATAACAATGAATTAATTAATCAAATTGCATTAAATAACAGATCAATTCACAATATTCATCCTAACTTAGGGTTCATCATACCTAGGCACTAAAGAAACTTAGTTCATAACATAGAAAATAGAACAAACATCAAAAGTTCAAAAGAATAATTAAAAAAAGAATCCATAATATATAACACCCTTTTGTCTAATGTAATCCCCTTAAAACTTCAATAAGAAGTTGTTCTCTATTAGATCTCTGAAGTAATCTTTGTGTTTTCCCCCATCCTAGCTAGGTTTAGAATTGCGTCTTAAATTCTAGCTTTGCCTCTAACTCTGACTCTAATTGCTTCTCTCATGTTTATTCTTCATAATTACTTTTTATAGTGTAACATTAGGATGTTTGGCATATACATGGCCAGTCACATAATTGTGTAAGTGACTGTATACCTAAAAAACACTTCAAAATTGAAAGTTTACACATTCACAAGAGCTTATATGGGTATGGGACATGACCGTATATGCTACTTATAGGGGTGTGTATCTTCATACGGTTATAGTAATGTCTTAAAGCTTTACATGTTCATAGTGATTTAAACAGTCAATTACACAATCATGTATGTTATTTAGGCAGACGTGTACTTCATCACATAGGTGTATAACTCTAAAATAGCTCAAGTTTTTCCATTTTCTATCTTGATTTCTCTCAAATTCTTCTCCTTTTGATCCATTGAGGTAATTGAGACTTGAAAACACACACAAAATATAATAAGTACCAAAAATAATCAAATAATCTAAAATAATCAAGCAAAACACGCTAAATATGGGCATAAAAAGATAATCTATCAAATGTTTATCATTATTCCTACCCAACAAGAAAGGATTGTTGCACCTAATGTAAGGAAGAGAAAAGGACATGTTTAACCTTTTTGTACCAAGAACAACTCCTAGAGCTTAACCTTTAATTTGTGGTGCCTTATAATTTAAAGAAATAGCTCATAATGTGGATATGAAAATGGTTAGAATGTGGAATGATGTAGGTGCATCATTTACTGCTCAATCTTATTATCAATCTTATTATTACCAACCTATGGTGGATGTTATTGCCTCTTATAGTCTAGGATATAAAGTTCCTTCAATTGATAACTACAGAGGTAATCTTCCGAAAAGCTTTGTTTTTTAGAAAAAAAGTTATTTGAACAAAAGAATAATGAATTGGGAAACTAATGGGTGTTCAATTCTGTGTAATGGTTAGACAATTAAAAGACATGAGCTTTTTTTTGTTTTTCTACTAAAAGAACAATATTTTAGAAGTATATTGATGTATTTAGCCCTGTCAGAAATGATGATATTCTATTTTAGATATTTGGTAAAGTTACAAATAAAATTGGGCTTAAACATCATACAATTTATTACTAATAATGATTCCGTTTATAGATCAATTGAAAAAAGGTTGCAAAGTAGGTATAATTTTTTTATTAGAATTCTTATGCTACACATTGCATTAACCTAATGCTAGATATTATAGGAGATCCTAGATGCTTTCCTATGATTGATAAAAAACAGTGTAGAAAGAAAAAAAATGTAACTAAGTTCATCTATAATCCTACATAGGTCCTAAATTTAATGAGAAAGGATTTCACTAATAATAGAAATTTGTGTCATCCTACTATTACAAGGTTTACAACTAATATGTTATCATTTTAGTCCTCTGTTCTAATAAAGATGGAGTTGAGACAAATGTTTACAAGTAATAAGTGAGTTGCATCACAATATGTCAGGTCTAATGCTGGAATAGATGTTTCTAATATTATACCTAAAGATTATAAATTTTGGTCCCAATGTCAATATGTAATATGAGTTTGTGAGCCTCTCGTGAGAGTACTTCGTCTAACTAATAGTGATGAGAAAGCAACATTGAGTTGTTTTTATGATGTCATAGAAAGAGCGAAGGAAGCAATCAAGACGAATCTGAAAAATAGGCCTTCTTTATATATATCTTATCTTGTAATTATCAATAAACGATGGAAAAGACAACTTTACTCTTTGTTGTTCATAGTTGGGGTATTTTTAAATCTTAGTGTCTATTTTAAACCAAAATTTACAATGAATGTTGAAGTTAATAAGGGAATGCAATTAATTATCACAATAATTTTAGACAGTAAGATCCCCTTTTCTCATAAATTGAAGTATACAAGAATGCATCTGGTGATTTTAGAATGCCTATTGTAATTTGTTAAAGAGACAAACTTAATTCAGACATATATTTTTACACTTTTGTAATTTATTTGAAATTAATCATCACTTTATTTATGTATAAGGGTATTTTTATTTTCTTATAATTGTTTGGTGAGACTAATTCAAAAGTAGTGTTCCAAAATTGCAAAGGTTTATAATTTGAATTTTGAATCTATATGTGAGTATAATAAGGTGTGAAAGAAACCGGAGAATAATTGAATTCATTTATTCTAAGAAAAAGAATAGAGTGAAACCAAAATAATTGAACGATTTGATCTTTGTTCGATATAACTTAAAGCTTTGAAAAAAGAATGTTATTATCATTATTAAGTTAAATATAATTTTTTAATTATTTTATTTTATTTATTTATTATGACTCTTAATAGCATAAGTAGTTATATAGATCCAATTTACCTTGACTATATTAATCGTTTAGCATATTAAAGTTTTGGGAACCAAGTTTAAATGAGAATGACTTGGAAGAAAATATTGGATAAGAAAGCATTGACATGTCATTTAATGCAACAAATTTGAATGATTGTGATGATAAGACTTCTCTCAATAATGATGATTTTTTACTAAATAAAAATTGAGATCAATGTGATTTAAGTAGATATTCCATTAAATGAAGTTCTAAAGTTTTTATTTCTTCTCTTTTCTTTTAATTTCACTCATATTTAATGTATATTTTAAATTCTGCATGCGTAATATAAATATAAAATTTTTAGCTGTGTATTTTTGTTTCCAATTTCACATCTATACTTGGCTATGTTCCTCAACATGAACTCTTGTTGTAAATTGTAATGCTTATGAAGTTGTGGATTCATAGTATTCTTTCTATATGATGTGGTGATGTAATTATTCTGTATTATATGATGTAAATTGTAACATTTTAAGTATTTTGCGTTATTTTTAGTTTCATATTTGTATGATAATTAATTAATCTTTTTCTTATATTAGTTGTGGTTCTTGTTTATATGTGAAATATATAAAAATAATATTAATATAAATAAAGAGATAGTTGTTATTTCAATTTTATAATATTATGATTTTTCATACAGAGTTGATATAAAATTAAAAATTATATAACATAATATATTGAGAGATTATTTTGCAATTTTAAAAAATTCAAAGACTATTTTTGTAATTTTAAAATTACCTAAAGTAATACTTGATATTGATTAAGCCCCTGTTTGGTTCAGCTCCAAAAGCACTTTTGGAGGGTCCAAAAGTACTTTTGTCTACCGCAAAAGCTATTTTAAGGAAAAAATAGGTGTTTGGCTGTAAATTTCAAAAGCACTTTTAGAGTAGAAACAGCTTTTTTAAAAACTCAAATACAGCTTTTTCAAAAACTAAAATTTGAAGCTTTTCTAAAAAGCCCAAATTCTAACTTTTTCGGAAAGCTCTTTTTTTCCAACTTCCCGTCACATACGTAAAGAAAACTTCTCAAAATACTTTCTTTTCTGTTTCTCTATACCGTTAGCCGACTTTTTGTTTCTTCTGCTCATCGTTGCCTCTCATCTTCTTTGTTGTCTAATTTCTCTCTCTTTCAATGTTTTCTGTCACCTTTCTATCTCCTAGAGTTTCATGTCCCAAAAGAAAATGAAACTTTGCTGACGCCCAACGGAGGAAAGAAACAGAAGCACAAGAAGACGATTTATGCTATTTCCTAAAACCGGGATTATGGAGAGAATCTAGTCGACATACCCATCACGCAAAAACAACAAAAATGAACTAAGGATTTTTTTTTTGTTTCTTCACTAGTGACAGAGCAGGAAGAGGAGAGAAAATTTTGACAGCTTTAATGTCTCTTCTCACGCAAGTTCCGTTTGTTTTATGCGTAGATTTCTTCGTTTTCTTATTAGCCTTTTCTCTCTCTAGATCTTCCTTGAGATAATGGCCCAACAGATCCAAAATCCTCATTTCTTTCACTTTTCGTGTTGTTTCAGAAGTGCCCACTTTGTTATCTGCCTCTTTAGATGTTTGTTCTTGATCCATTTGCTCGTCAAAAAGATACACTGTTTTGTGCTTTTTTATTTTATTTAGTGTCGGGAGATATATTTTTTTCAGTGAATGACCCTGCGTTGATTCTTAGACTCAAGATTGTGTTCTACATTTTCTTCGTCAGGTATGTTTTGAAGATTCTTTGATTGTTCTGATGCATGTATATCGTGCCTTTCTCAGTTCTTTTGTTTTTTCTTATTGAGTGGTTGTTGGATTTGGTTAGTGATATTTCATTGTTTGGTAATCGTTAGGGTTGTCTTTTCTAGTCTTATGAACGTCCCTTGCGCTTCCATTATAGATTCAATGAAGCTCTGTACATGGGAGCGATAAGCATGTTGTTGGCGTGGTTATCATCCGATTATCCATTAATGCGACTAATATAATTTACGGCTGAAAGAACATACATTTTCCTTTCCAGATAGGTGAAGATTTTCTTTCTTTTTTTTCCGACTAAACGAAAATTTTGTTTGGGAACTTAGAAAGTGTCCTGCACCTCGAAGAAAAAATTGGGCTCAAATTGCAATTTTCTTTAACTTTTCAATATTTGGGTTAGAAGTTTCTGGGTAATCTTATTCTGGCTACACTAGCTGATCTCCTGGTTTATCATTCATTTTGGAGATTTTTGTGGTATGTAGATGCCTTTGTATTATGTTAAAACATAACCTTGGTCGTAGATATATATTTGTGTGTGTATTTCTTACTTTTTCCTTTATTTCAATATTGCATAATATATCCTGAATATTTCTCTGGAGAAAAAAAAAAAAGACTGTAATAACCCATCCGTCTCTGTCTGCCATTTAATTCCTGGGGGTGAGTTGAGGGACGTAAGAGAGTGTGGAATGTCATCGTTACCTCTTTTAGATTCAATGCCTTTCTCTTAGTTAAATATGACATTGTCGGTATCAACCCAATGGATCTTCAATACTGAAAATGTAATGAGGCTGAACGATTCGCTGCTTAAATCCCATATGCATCTGGCATTTTGTTCCATCTGTGTGCTCTTTGCTGCTCATTTTACATGGAAGCAGAAGCTGCTTGAAGGCATTGGTTTTGCAGGATTTTCTGTTCACAGGGCCCAGGCTGCTCTGTAGTTCATTATTAAGCTATTAACAAAAGATTGTGCTCCAATTTTCCAGACAATGCCAGAAATTCAATCAGAGAAGTGCTGCAGCTACTTCCCTGGATATTTTGCCACTATAAGTCCTACTCAAAATCCTATTTTTAACAACTTATATTGCAGTGACAATGAACTCAAGAATGGAAACTGCAGTTATGGTAGCTTGATGCCTCTAACTTTGCACCACAATTATACGGAAATACTGAGGCAAAAAATACTCCAGCATGAAGTTATTTTTAGGTATCAGGTGTGTTCAATCATAAGTTTCAGAATGATTAGATTTTGCTTGTTATCTTTCAGTAAGATGTTCATGTTCCTTCTTCATTAACTGATAATTGTTGTGCATTGCAAAGGCCAAGTTGCTTCAGAACATTATAAACCGTTCTGATATGCAGTTTCATTTGAACGTCCCACAGAATTTTGAAGGTTTTCTAGGTGCTAAAAACTTCATTGTTACAATCAGGATTAATTAATATGAAAAGTAAGCATTGCAGTGCTGTTAGTTGCTTGAGAACATTGACTCCTGGTTGGCACAAGCCCGTTTAGTGCATACTGTTCATTTGTGCATAGGTTTCATCATTTTTAAGGGTTAGTGTTGGTCTATCAGAGAGAAGGCAAGATGAGGAGCATGAAATGTTGCACTTTCCAAGCACTCTTTTTTAACAAAATAAAATAAGCAGCCTAGTTGGTACCTTCTGTTTGCTTATTTAACTTTAAAACTTCAAACATTTAAAATTGACCCAGCATTTCCTTCTTGGACTTTCCTTTTTTGCTTCATCCGATACATTTGAGAATGATTTTCCAATGTTGTCAGGTTCAAGTCCATTGTAACTTACCGGTTTTCGGTTTTGAGTAACTCCAAAATTTATCTTGACCGTACAGATTCATGAACTCCATCGCCTTTATAACAAACAAAGAGAATTGATGAATGAAAAAAGGAATCAGTCACCTCAACATCATCGACATTTGCAGGACTTACAGTCAGACCCTATATTCTCCCTAAATTCATTTCTACATCCCCAGAAAATGCAGCAAGTTTCTTCCTTTCCTTGGCTGAATCCTGAACATTTATCTTTTTCTGGGACTGAAAGAAATAAAGTAGTTCCAAATTATGTTGTAGAAACAGCCTCAAAAGCTTGTGATCTTCTTCAAACTGGATATCCTAATATAAAGCCTGAGTTATCTGAGTACAAGTGCAAGAGAGTTGGTAAAAAGATGTTGGATCTTGAATGTCCAGCTGATGAATACATTGACAGTGAAGAGGAGGAATCTTTGCCAAAGGTTCCTGATCTATCTGATGTGCAAAGCCATTCTTCGAAGGCAGTTTTTGAGAGTGCACACAAGAGTGTTGTAGACCCATATCAAGTCATCCATATTTTTCAAGAGGATCACGAGACTCAAGCTACAGCATTTGGGACAGACAAATGTTCATCTCATTTGAATGAACCTGCCAGTCTCGACAAAAAACCAGGTTCGGTCTCTGGCCTTGACAAGATTATGCTCCATGATTTTTCTAGAAAACCAAATTCTGATTTCCAGGTTCAACCAAAGAATACTACACCAGTTACTTGTGAAAGAGGGGAAAGTTCATTTGTTTTGAACTTGAAAAAGAATAAAAGTCAACAAGAATGGTTTTCTGATAATGATGAAGCTGGTAAGAACTCTATTGTCAGGTTTTGGTAATTTAATTTAGCATTTATATTCCTGTTATTTGCATAGAAATCTATTATAGTCATCATTACTACGATTGTTCATTATCAAGCTTTAATTACTATTTATGCAAATCTTGACCTGGTGATTAACTACGCTTTCAGGGCCAAGTAGTCATGCTTTGAGTTTATCTCCTGGATGCATCAGTGCCAATGCATTATCCTCTTCTTCTGAAGATACTGATATTAAGCAAGCTTGTGAAACTTCCACATCTCATCTCTTTGATCAGAGTGGCAGTAGGTCACAGGGAAAAAGGAAACCCTTCGGTTTAGAGTGCCTTGATAGTGAGTTGCCCATCACTAATGCTGGACAGGTTGCCATAGATTGCAGGCAGTCATCAAATCAGGTTGTTCCTCTGGTGGATGTTATGAAATATGAAGCATCTTCATTCTCATCTTGGATAAAGAACACCCACCATGTTCTGAGGGCCCCTATAGCAGTTCAAGCACTTCCATGTTTTACTACTGAAAGATCGAATAAATTTTCTAGTTTTGGCATCTCTTCAGTTTCCAGAGAAAATTCTCAAAGCTTTAGAGATCCGCAATATAACCAAATTGCTCGGAGCAACTTCTGCAAGAGTGATAATAAATTGACATCAGATGACACTGACTCCAGGAAGCAGGTAAAAGGTTCTGTCAACATGTTATCTACAGGCAATATAAACCTCAATTCTGTATTCCCTGGTTCATCTGAGGTGTCTGCGAGAAGAACTTTGATGACAGATGGGGATCTGACAAATTTTAGACCTTTCTCTTCTAACCACCAGTATTCATCTCATGCCTATCCACCAAAAATCCACAAAAAATTATTAAAAGATAATGATGCATGTAATGTTAATCCTGGATGTTAACTTGGATTGCAGTTCTGCAGCTTTTTCAGATGAGCGTCTAACTTTAAATAATCATGTTGTGGAGAATAGGATCTGCAAAAAACATTTGGGTTTCCAATTGTGCTTTGATCTCAACTCATGCATAGGTGAGGATGCTCCTCCTCAATCACCAGAAGTAAGTATGGGAGGACCTGCAAGCCCAGAAAATAGGGAAAGATTACCACCTAGAGGAGATTCAAATGAAAACCTGATGGATACAGTTCTTCAACTGTCAGGGAAGGAAAGACAATCTTTGCCTAAGGAACAAGACAGAATTGCTGCAGAGACTATAGTTGCTATTTCGTCGAATGGGGTTCAAACTTGTACTGGGAGTGTCAATCTCACATCTGAAGCTCTACAGCTTGATGCCCTTAATTGGTTTGCGGAGATATCATCTTCTGTTGCAGATGATCCAGAGAGTGATTTTGATCTGGTCATGTATTATGGGGCTATTGATCGTCCTGATAATCATCTTTCAAGTGGGATGGACTACTCCGAAGCCATGACACAGAAACTAAAGGAGACAAGGGTGGAAGAATCATATAAGAAAATTTGTATCCCAACGGAGGAAACTATAAACCTAACTTCACTAGTAACTAAGCCAAGAAATAGCCGATCAAGAAGGGGCAAGCAACGGCAGAAGGACTTCCTAGGTGAAATTCTACCGAGTCTAGTCTCTCTGTCAAGGTGTGAAGTTAATGAGGATTTGCATGCATTTGGAGGGGGAGTTGAGGATGTTGGTAGTTGTACAAGAAAAAGATTCATTAGGGGAAGGAAAAGAAGGAGGCTGTCTGTTGTATCTTCTTCTGAGTCGAAGGGTATAATAAAGCAGCAAAATTTGCAGAATGAACTGGCTATGAGGAGTAGAGTAGTGGGATGGTGGGAGAAGGTAACAAGGAGGCGTAGAGGTCAAAGATGTCCTGCCAGCAGGCCTGGCTTTAGTTTTCAGACTCAGCACAATCAGAGCAAAATTTATACTGTCTCTATGATTGTTGAGTAAAGCAATAGGAACCAAGTTTAAGGATTGATTTTGTAAATCCCGATAGAAAATTTTGTATTTTGGCAACATAGTCATACAGGAAGACTCCTTGTTTACTCATCTGCTGGGTTATGTTTCAAATCCAAAACTAATCCTGGAAATACATAGATAATCCTTTCTTTCCTTCACTTGAAAGTTTGTTTAATATCTGCTTTTATGAAAAATATGTTTTTCTTTTTTAACCAAAAATTTCCTTCTAATTTAGCATTTTAATTTGCATTTGCTCATTTTCAATTTTATGTATTCATGTAATTAACTATAAATATTAAATAAAATTTAACTTAAAGAGTCTTCTTATCAGATTGAACACCTGATTAAAAAAAAAGTTTTTCTCTTTTATTTAAACTGAGTTTGTGTTTGGAAATTAAAGAGCAAACACTTACAAACCGAAATCTTTCTAACATTTGACGAAACTACGTTCTATGCCTATGATCCGACGAGCAGATTGGGAAGCTCGAGGTTGCCCAGTGCACTTGAGGTTACAACAATCCCGGCATAAATTGGGCAAACCAGTGCACTGTTGCATGCATTCAACTATGCAGTCTTGTTTGTCTTGCACTTCTTCGCTTGCATGGCAGGAAGCAACCAATAGTACCATTATACCAAACGACACCCATTTCGTTGAACACCTAGCCTCCATTGTCGATAAGTTGCTTTGTTGATTTGCAATTAACAACTATTCGTGAAATGAGACAATGGCACAGTACTTCCGAGATTCACTGGCACCCTTTTTATAGGGTGTCATGTTTATATGTATTGATTATTCTCAGATTCTTATTATGAGCTTTTCTTAAATTGAATTTATTCATTTTCTATACAAGGCGGAAAATCTTTGATCCTTACTTCCTATCATTTCTTTTTCTGGCAATACGTATCTCGATATTGAAACTCTTATGGTAGATATTTGGTAGGGTCAATGTTTAATTGTTTATCTAACATTCTCCCATTTATACTTCTAAGTATAGATATTTTGTGCTGACCTACCTGTTTAAGTTAATTTATCATAAAAGATTTCATTCAAACTTAAATTTAATTGACGACTAAATTTAATACATTACACCCAAGAAAATTGTGTTTTTTTATATATCAAATTTCAACTATTTTTTTTGAAACTAAAGAAATTCATTAAAGGAAACGAGAAACCAAAACCGGGGAAGCAACTAAACCCAAAGCCAATAGGCTTTACCCTATACACCCGGACCTAAACTTCTTTAGAATTGATTACAAACGTGGAAGAATCATAACGAAAAGCGAAAACAATACTGCTAATTGAGACGGTTTGCATGGAATAAAGCGACCTTTGCTAACGAATGAGCGGCTTTATTAGCACTTCGAGAAGTCCATTGAAAAGACAAATGTTAGAAGTGATTCATAAGTGATAGACACTCAGCAAACATTGCACCAACCTCTAACAAATTACTGGAAGAATTATTAAGATTGTTTATCACTTCTAGACAATCCGACTCCAGAACAATTCTGTCAAAATTTTTACCCTTGAGCTAAGCCAAAGCTTCTTTAATAGAGATTGCTTCAGCCAGTAAAGTATCCACACAACAAGGGATGTGACCCGAGAAAGCTTTCACAAACCGACCTTGGTCATCTCTAAGAACAACCCCAAAATCCGAACTGTTATCTTTTTTCGAAATCGAAGCATCAACATTACACTTCAACCAGCCAACTTCAAGTTTGCTCCAAGAGTGACGACGAGGAAAATTGTTGCAATTCGGTTGAACCTGGTTAAATGCACATTTAGCCTCTTGCCAATCCTTAAGGAAACCATCTGCAAAAGTCACAACTACACTAGGAAGAGTATCCTTTTGCTCCCAGCAAAAAAAAATTCTATGGAACCAAATGCTGCAGCAAATGGCCAAAATTCGGTTTCCAATATCAGAATTATTGCCAATTAACACTAAGGAGATACAACATTTAATATCATCACCATGCATACAAATACCTGCAGCAGTCCAAACACTTATAGCGTAAGGGCAAGAGAGCAGCAGATGATCCACAGTTTCCACCAGACCGCATCTGTTACAAGAGACGTCTTAAAGATACTCCTCTGTCATAAAGTCTCTGTTTACAAGGGATAAAATCACGCAGCAGCCTCCAGTGAAAATCCTTAATCTTCGGGGGGATCTGGGCATTCCAGATAGAATTCCAATGACCACCAACCACATAAGAAGATATATGAGAATATTGGTCAGTGGCAATTCTATAACCCGATTTAACACTATACAAGCCATTCTTAGTAAATTGCCAACAGAAATGATCAACATCCAACAATGGAGAAATGGGGATTTTAAAAACTTGAGAGGCATCTTCTGGAGCTAAAATACCGTTTACAAACAAATGTTCCCATCCTGAATTCTCAGAGTTAAGAAGAGTACTAACCTTCATATTCTCCATGCCGCTTAATGGAGGTGAGCGCACAAAGAAATCATCATCACTATTCAACCACGGGTCCTTGAAAACTAGAATTGATTCACCATTTCCCACTCGCCAACGAGCCCCTTTACCCAGTAAATGCTTTGCCAAAAAGATGCTCTTCCAAATTAAGCTAAGGTTTCGACCTTCTGTGGCGTTAAGAAAATTGCAATTTGGGAAATATTTTGCTTTAAATAACTTACTTGGCAGTGAATTCGGGTGAGATAAGAAACGCCAACCCTGTTTATAAAGCATAGAAAGATTAAAGCAATGCAAATCTCGGAAACCTATACCGCCCAGTTTTTTAGGAACACAGAGTCTCTCCCATTTGGCCCAATAAATTTTAAATCGGTTACCTGATGAAGAACCCCACCAAAAAGCATTCATCATTTTGTGTAAATCATCACAATTACCTTTTGGAAGGGGAAAAACACTCATACAGAAAGTAGGTAGAGCTTGAGCAATAGTTTTGAGGACGATCTCTTTGCCAGGTTTGGAGAGTAGTTGATTTGTCCAGCTATGAATACGTTTATTGAGGCGGTCCTTCAAGAAAGCAAACACTTATTTTTTTCCCAATTAGAGAAGGAAGACCCAGATACCTACCATGATCAATAGGATTAGAGAGCCCCAAAATCGAAATCACTTCCTGCTTAACATCGATTTTCGTACTTGAGCTAAACATAACGCCAGATTTCTGATAATTAATAGCTTGACCCGAAGCTTCCTCATAAATAGAGAGGATCCGCTTGATGTGTCTGCACTCATTTGAGGAAGCTTTAAAGAAGAAGAAACTGTCATCAGCGAAAAACAAGTGAGAAACTGTAGGAGCCCCACTGCAAATGCTAATACCATAAATGTCACCTCTTGACTCAGCCTTCCTTAAAAGAGCAGATAAACCTTCAGCACATAAAATAAAGAGATAAGGACTTAGTGGATCACCTTGTCTAAGTCCTCGATTAGGAGCAATAGGGCCCACAGTTCTATCATTAAAAATCACAGAATAATTAACTGTGGTAACACACAACATAATCCATCTGATCCATTTAACATCGAAACCTAGCTTTACAGAATAAATTCAAGATACCTCCAATCAACTCTGTCAATCAATCTTAAAAAAGCAACATCACCATGTGAACCACGCTCTTTGTTCTTCATTTAATGAATAATCTCAAAAGCAACCATAATGTTATCATAAATTAATCTACCAGGAACAAACGCTGACTGCATAGGAGAAATAAGCTTAGGAAGAATAGCTTTGAGTCTATTAGCAATAACCTTGGTTATGATTTTTTGGACACATTACAAAGGGCAATAGGCTGTAAATCTTTCATACTACTAGGCTTGTCTTTTTATGGAATTAAGACAATAGTAGTATTATTTAAAGAGGCAGGGAACTCACAACTGTCAAGCCAGGAACAACTTTGAGCAAAAATATCAGCTCCTACAGTATCCCAACATTTTTGAAAAAAAGTTGGATTCATACCATCAGGACCAGGCGCTTTGTCAGGATGTATTTCAAAAATTGATGTCTTGAACTCTTCCATTTTAAAGGGGGCTAAGAGGGACGAGTTATCACTATCCGTTACCACCCGGTGAATACAGTCAAACTCTTCAGTATTCGGTGCTTTTAAGGGAGCAGCAAAAAGGTCATTAAAATAGTTCATAACAATAGAGCACATAAGATCAATATCCGAGATAGCATTGCCCTGTACATCCTCCAAAAAATCAATATAATTAATCCGCTTTCTTTTCGAGGCTTGAGCATGAAAGAACCTAGAATTAGCTTCCCTATAATTAAGCCAAAAAATTTTAGACCTTTGTTTCCAATAGATAGCCTCCTGCGCAAGAAGATTTGAGAGCTCATTTTTAGCATGCAAAAGCAACACATCATCAACCTGAGGTTTCCGAACAACATCAATTCGCCTCTTTAAAGTCTCAATCCTATGTGTAAAATTATGATCCTGTGATTTCTGCCAATCAATAAGAACCACACTACAAGCAGAGATTCTATCTAAAAGGCCAGTATTTAAACCCCGTGACCAAGCACTAGACACAACCTCCATAAAACCATTTTCAAGCAACCATTTATTCTTAAATTTGAATTTGCTGATTTTTTAACAGGTAATACAGAGCTAGCAAACAGCTTAATGGGACTATGATCCGAATAAGGGCTAACCAAATTGTAAAGTTTGTGGAAAGAAAAGAAATCAATCCAATCTGCAGAAACAAAAGCCCCATCTAGCCGCTCCATGACCAAAGATTCCGAACCTCGACCTCGTTCCCAAGTAAACCCAAACCCCATAAGAGGAACGTCAATTAGACGACAATCCTCAATGCACGAACTGTAACATCCTATTACTTGTGGGAAGTTTAGAATGGTAAATGTGAGTGATTAATAGGAGTTAGAGATGCATTTCCTTGTTCGGGCATAATATGCTATACACTTATACATGAATAGTGACTTATACATGAATAGTGAATTTATCTGCACATAAAAATAATTGTACATGCATTTATGAATAATTCTGGGTATAGTTGGATTGAGTTGTGATTTTTGATAGTTTCGCGAATTTGAATTTTGTTTATACTGGACATTCTATTGGTTGGTAAGAATAGGGTAATTGTGAATTTTGGTGAATTTAGGAATAAATTTTGGAAATTTTAGAAAATAGGGAAAAAGAGATCAAAAGAAGCTTTGGATATAGTTGGATTATAAAGATGAAAGTTAAGGGAGTTAGTTTCAAAAGAAATTAAGTTAGAGCTTAGGTAGTGGGAAAGTGACAAGTGTCACTTAGGCTTTTATACTTTTGCTAGAAGTAGGTTACTATTCTTTGAGATTTGAAAGGTGAAGTGATATGTCTAAGTTCCTTTATCATCATCATCTTCTTCAAACTTTCTTCCTGTACACAGAGTTTTCCATCAAACACTTTCTAAGAGATTTCTATGCTTTTCCTTTCCTGCACCAAACCCACTTTGCCATTTGTGTCCTCTACCCCAAGAAAAAAACTAGAAGCTGGTCATTGTACTCAGTGAAGTACGAAAATCATGTGGAGTTTAGGGCTTGAAGAGTTCAAAGTTTTCAGCAGGTAAGTAGTGAATAACTCCTTTAGAGCTAGGGATTTATGAAATAAATTTGATAAGTTACTATCATTTGCATAGAAAATGGCATTCACGTGTTTGTTCATAAATACTGTGTTGTGGGGGGATGAAAAATCTGGTTATGGATTTAATTTAGTGTTTTGAAAGATTATGAGCGTTGGGTGTTGTAAAATATTGAAAGTTTGGAAATCTGGAAAATGTTTACTGAGAGTGCTTCCGTCTGTTAGCCATAACGTTTTCTTTAGTTATCCAAACGAGATGATTCTTAATTTGGATTAACTAGAAACGTATGACTACATTTTGTATGAAGACATCGAATTTCAATTCTGTCTCTAAGAATCTCAAAAGTTGTTATGAAGTTGAGAACTGGGTGCAGGATGTTGGAAGCTGATTGTAAAATTCGTGTTCTAATTTGGGAGAAAATCTGGATTAATCTGGATAGATTTTCGCAAAGATGCCTTCTTGAGAGTTGTAGATCTTTCTTTTATTTTTCCAACGATATATAGTATGAAAAATTTGGACAACGGAGTCAAAAGTTATTATCCTTATAAGTAGTGACGTTCTGGAGGCAAAAGTAAGACGCAAAAGTGAGACGCAAAAGTGAGACGCAAAAGTAAGACACAAAAGTAAGACAAAAAAGTAAGATGCAAAAGTAAGACACAAAAGTGAGACGCAAAACTAAGACGATAGAAGTAAGACGATGGAAACTAAGAAGATAGAACTAAGACGATGGAAACTAAGACGATAGAAAGTAAGACGATGCAAAAAGTGAGATGACACAAAAGTCAGGAGATAGAATTGCTCTTCTAGGTCTTCATGACAGTTGTAGATCTCTAAGTCCTCTTTCCAATGGTCCAAATCCGAGATCAATCTGACATTGGTTGTGAAAGTTATGGAAATCGCGTCAAAATAGGTTCGTTTTGATTGAGGTCATAAACATGGTTGCTTCTTTTGTCCATAACTTCTTCTCTAGAACTCCAAATGACTTTATTCTTGAACAATTGGTTTC
>JAOTBA010000007.1:17142194-17155287 GCA_025629845.1 Erythroxylum squamatum
GAGTTGACTCAGTTTCGTCCTCTCCCTGTTTGTACTTGTACCACACCCTGTTCTTGTGGTGTTCTCACAACTGTGAAGCGTTACTATGATCAAGATTATGTTATTCGATTCTTGAAAGGTCTCTCTGCTCCTTTTGCTACTGTGCGATCTCAGATTATGCTTATGGATCCCCTTCCTTCCATTAACAAAGTTTTTTCAATGGTGATTCAACAAGAAAGACAGCATGTAGCTGGTTCATCGGTGTTTGTTAGCAGTACTATTAATCGTTCTGCTTCTCCTAAGCAGTATTATTCTTCTTCTAGCTCTCGGTCTACATCTGGTTCTTCTAGCTTTCGATCTAGATCTGGTTCTTCTCGATTTGGTTCTGTTGATACAAGAAAATGCTCTTTCTGTGGCCGTGAGAGACACACTATTGAGACATGTTTTGAAAAGAATGGATATCTAAATGGTTATAAACCAAGAGGAAAATATTCACAGGCTCATAATGTTTTTGTGTATGATGTTGATGAATCCACTCCTACTGCATCTATTGATGTTGCGCCAGCTGCTAAATCAAGTAATTCAAGTGTTGCTTTGACTCAAGATCAATATAATCAGCTCATTGCTTTGCTCCAGACTTCTCAACCGTCGCCTTCCGCTTCTTCACCTCACATTTTAAACCAAGTAATGGCCAATACACAACCTTCTACATCTGCAGGTAACTCTATTTCACCTTTTACTCCTACTTCATGGATCATTGACACTGGTGCTACTGATCATATCACAAATTCATTATCCTCTTATGCTGCATATAAGCAAATTACCCCTGTTAGAGTTACTTTACCTGATGGTACAAAGGTTTTAGCAAGTTTCTCAGGTACTGTTTTCTTTAGCCAAGATCTTTATCTCACTGATGTTCTCTACATACCTGGTTTTGCTTTTAACCTTTTATCTGTCACTCGGCTTACATCTTGTTTACCTTGTTTTCTTCATTTTCACCTCACTACTTGCTCTATACAGGCTTTACCATCGAGGAAGATGATTGGTACAGCTAAAGTATTCCATGGCCTCTACATCCTGGATCTTCCTCCCAAGTCCTTTTTCGTTTCTGCTACCATTGTAACTACACCATCTCTTAATCTTTGGCATCATAGACTCGGTCATGTTTCTGATTCTAGGCTCAAACTTTTCAAGCCTTATATACCAGATTTATCTTTTTACAGCAATTCAGCTTGTGATACATGTCATTTTGCAAAACAAAAGAAGTTACCTTTTCCTATAAGTTTTACACAGTCCAATAAGATTTTTGAACTTGTTCATGTTGACATTTGGGGACCAAATTCCATTATTTCTATTCATGGTCATCGATATTTTTTAACCATTGTTGATGATTATAGCCGATATACTTGGATTATTTTGATGAAACAAAAATCAGAAGCTCGAACTCATGTTCAAAAATTTTTCTCTCTTGTTGAAACTCAATTTGACACCAAAATCAAAATTCTTCGAACAGATAATGGTTCTGAATTTGATACACCACAATTTTATGCCCAAAAAGGAACCATTCATCAAACATCTTGTGTTGAAACCCCTGAGCAAAATGGGCTTGTTGAACGCAAACATCAGCATATCTTGAATATTGCTCGAGCATTGCTTTTTCAATCTTCTACACCTAAATATTTTTGGGGTTATGCAGTTTTGCATGCTGTTCATCTTATAAACCGAACACCAACACCACTTTTAAATAATACCACTCCTTTTGAAATCCTCCATTCCACTAAACCAGATTTTTCTAACCTCAGAGTTTTTGGTTGCCTTGCTTTTGCTTCTACTCTTCTAGCCAACCGACATAAATTTGATCCTCGTTCTCAAAAATGTGTGTTTCTCGGTTACAAACCAAATGTCAAGGGTTATCTTTTATATGATACATCCACTAAGGCAATTTTTGTTTCCAGAAATGTTTCCTTCCATGAAACCTTTTATCCTTTTTCAAACTCTTCCTCTACCACTCCTACTGTTCTTCCACATATATTTGAGCCTACTATCACATATGATTCACCAGAACCCTCCCCTGAGCCTTCCCCTACGTCATCACTGCCACTTCATCCTTCCACGTTATCTTCTGTACCTCCTCCTACCTCCACTAGACCTCTTCGCCACCGACAACCTCCTGGTTACCTTAAAGATTATGATTGTTCCACTGCTGTTACCAATCATCTTCCAGGTACTTCTCCACATTCCCTTTCTTCTGTTTTTACTTATAATAATTTGTCATCTTCTCATTTGCATTACACCCTTGCCATTTCTGCCACTCATGCACCCACGACATACACTCAAGCCATTAAACATGCTTACTGGAAAGAGGCAATGAATGCTGAAATACTGGCTCTTGAGCAAAATCATACTTGGATTATTACTGATTTACCAGCTGGTAAGACACCAATAGGTTGTAAGTGGGTTTTTCGGGTGAAGCATAAGGCAGATGGTTCAATAGAAAGGTACAAAGCTCGTTTGGTAGCCAAGGGATACACACAAACAGAGGGGGTTGACTACTTCGATACTTTTTCTCTTGTGTGTAAGATGACAACAGTTCGTTTATTACTTGCCATGGCTACTACTAATCACTGGCATCTCCAACAACTTGATGTTAATAACGCCTTTCTTCATGGTGATTTGAATGAAGAAGTTTACATGCTAATGCCTCCAGGTTTCGAAACTGAAGACAAAACCAAAGTCTGCAAACTTCAGAAATCTCTGTATGGCCTTAAACAAGTCAGTAGACAATGGTTTTCGAAATTGACATCTGCTTTACTTTCTTTGGGTTACAAACAATCTGCTTCTGATTACTCATTGTTTATTCACAAGAGAGATACTTCACTCACGTTTCTTCTGGTCTATGTTGACGATGTAATCTTGGCTGGCAATGATCTTGATGAGATAGATAAAGTCAAAGCTTTCTTGGACACCAGCTTTAAGATTAAAGATCTGGGTGTTTTAAAGTATTTTTTGGGCCTTGAAGTTGCACGGTCAGCTGCTGGTATTCACTTCTCTCAACGCAAATACACTCTTGATCTCTTACAAGATTTTGGTTTCGTTGATTGCAAGCCTACTAAAACACCTCTGGTTGCTAAATCTACATACAAGCTTCGAAATGATGATGATTTGCTCCCAGATTCTACTGAATACAGAAAACTTGTTGGCAGGCTGTTATATCTCACTTCTACTCGTCCGGACATTACTTTTGTAGTCCAACAACTCAGCCAATATCTTGACAAGCCAACATTCTCTCATTTACAAGCTGCTCATCGAGTACTTCGTTATTTGAAAAGTTGTCCTGGTCTTGGCATTTTCTATGCTGCTTCCTCTTCATCAACACTTCGAGCTTTCAGTGACAGTGATTGGGCGGGTTGTCCTGATTCTCGACGATCAGTGACTGGCTTTTGCATTTTCTATGGTAATTGCTTAGTTAGTTGGAAGGCAAAGAAGCAGACCACAGTTTCCAGATCTTCCTCTGAAGCAGAATATAGAGCCTTAGCTTCAACTGCTTGTGAGGTCCAATGGTTGCATTATCTTTTGAATGATCTTCATCATCCTGTTACAATACCCACTGCTCTATATTGTGACAACAATTCAGCTCTACACATAGCTGCAAATCCTATCTTTTATGAACGCACAAAACATATTGAAATAGATTGTCATCTAATTCGGGAGAAAGTTGCTACAGGAGTGATTTCCCTTTTGCCATGTTCTTCGTCATCTCAGTTGGCTGATGTCTTCACCAAACTCTTGGCGGTAAAACCTTTCAAAATTAACATTGGCAAGCTTGGATTGTTGTCCATCCACTATCCAGCTTGAGGGGGGCTGTTAGCTAATTATATTTTACCATTGTATATAATTCGCTAGTTGCTTATTAGTTATTTGCCTAGTCAGCTTAGCAGTTAGTTTTAGCCAGCTAGTTAGCTCCATTCTTTTGTATATAAACATTGTATTGGCTCCTTTTTCAAAAAATGAGAACACAGTTTCCCAAATTCCACATCCTTTTCGGTTTCTCTTCCGAAACCAATCATATAGGAGGCAAAAGGTAAGACTTAAGAGTCTTTTGAAATGGCGGGAAGAGACACGTTGTTCTATTGTGCGCAGAGGACTCGGATTACGTGAAGAAGAATTATGGAGGGAATGTCGGGATGTTCGTCAGAATGTTGTCGGAGGCCGCTTGCGGGGAGTTTCCTAGAGACTACGTGATTGAATCCTCTGATGGGTTTGTGAATTGTGATCACCGGGAGCTGCAATGCTGCTCATGGAAATGATTTGTGGATCTGCAAGCTCATTATCTGTTGAAGAATCTTGATGGTATGAAGAAAAAGAACTGGGCATTTGGTTTGGGTTCGTCTTTTCTAATTATTAATTATTTTTAAAATTTTCTCCTTTTTTAAAACATATTTTAAAATTTTTAATTTTATTCCGTCCTTAACAAATTTTATAAATTTTTAATATTAATTAAATCTTTTAAATTTGAAAAAATATTTTACCAATTTAATTTCCTGTATATTCTCGGAAATTTAAAAAATGGGTATATTAATATTCCTAAACGGAGGTCATTTTAAAAGATAGGTCTTATTTCCCAGTAAAATAATATCATTACAATTGGTTTACAACATTATACAAGAGAACCACTCCAAGTCCGCTTCTTACGACGAGCCAGCAGCAGAGACTATTGCCAAAAATATTTAAAGAACATTGCAGATCAACAACTAATCCGAGTTACCTAAGCCGCAGAAAAATGATTTCTAAACCGCAGCATAGCGGGAGACGGTGCCGGTCCGTTGTCCGAGCAATTAGTTTTCAAGCAAAGAATTCAAGGTTATCAAACAGGAACTTGGGATCAAAACACATGTTGGAGAAGTTCAAATCTTCTCCAATTGGCGAGTTGGTGACTGACGTTGGAGCTGAAATCGGCTCCGTGAGGTCGGATTCTGATGTTTGGACCCTGCAGGTTGCTCCGAAATTGTGCAAATGGCTTCGCGACGGAGAGTAGTAGTTGGAATCTGACGTCGCCGGAGATACAAACGATGTAGAAATGTTATCCAAGAAATTGCTTGTCATTAAGCTTTCCCCGAAAAAGTTGATTTCTTCATCTTCATTTTCGAACGAAAATGATGGGAAAATGTAGCCCTTAATGTCTAAATCATCGGTTTTAACCTCCGACACCTCCTCTGACTGTTGTCGATGTTCTTGCCGGTTAACTTTGATGTGTTTCGGTCCATCGTTTACGAGGGACGGTGATGGAGTCGTTGGATTGGAGACTTGGAGACAAGTGTGTCTTCCTTTATAGGTGACTTGAAAAACATTGGGGTCCTCGTCCGATCTTTGAACTTGTTTGTTGGCCAAACAACCTTGTGAGTAACGGTGAGTGCATCTATAGTACGCTCTGCAATTGTAACATTCCAAGTCAGACACCATAATATATGTCTTTTCCCAAGAAACAGTTTGGTGTAACGACCTTGATGTTTGAAAAGTCCAAATTGGTATGCTGATCAAGCTTGCGAGGATAAGGGAAACAAGAGAGTAGAAAAGATTTATGATCCTGAGAACTTCTTTTATCTACAATTCATGATGTTTTCTGGGATGTGAGGAATAACAGAAGTTCTCACCTTGGATAACTAGATCCAAGAATATCCTTCTGTCCATATTTTCTCCAGCTATGACCATCTTCCAATGGCCCTTCAACATCTGACTGTGAACAAACCTTCAATTGTTCAGTCCATCCTTGCTGTGTCTTTCTGCAACACCCAAATCCAAGAACATTCAATACCAACTCAAACACATTGAAATTAATCACGACTAAGTTTGAGTATCAGAAGCAGCAACAGAAAAGGAAAGAGGGTTTACCTTTTCTTGGAACCATCTTTACAAGTTCTGTTACTTCTTGGGCTATTGTTGACACCAGGAAACTGCGCTTCCATTGGACTTGCATTTGGGGTATGATTATCACCAAGAGCATCCCAATTCAGCATTGACAGTGATCTATCGTAGCAAGAGAGTATCTTCTCAATTAGTAATTCACGAGTTTCGAGCGAAGACGCTGCGTTGAGCTGGTTTTGAAGCTGTTTCGCTAGCTCCTTCCCTTGGTTTAGCTCATTGATGAGAGTGTTCTGTTCCCAGTCCACAGCCCTTTTCATTTTAGATGATAATGTGGCAAATCCAACTCAACTACCCAGTGGGCTATTAGGGAAGAGTTTGAAATGTGGGCAAAATCCGTCTTTTTGCATAAGAAGGAAGGTTACAGGACTTATTAGCTGAAACAGCAACTGGGTATGAACTGAAAGATCACTTGCAAAAACAGAGGAAAAGCTCTGAGAAAAGTAAGCAAGATGGCTCGATCCACAGGTTCTTATATATGGACTACATAAAGAGAATCGGGAAATGTAGAACTTAAAGACAAGACAGATGACGACAAGGGTATAATCAAAAACGAAAACGAAAACTTTTCTCAGTAAAGAAGCTGTGAGGAAGCTGAGTGATACTTAAAGCGATAAGAGAAAGAGAATTATCTGCTTCGGTTGACCGTTTCAAACCCAAAAAGCAGAGTGAAACTCCATCAACAAAAGCGTCATTAAAGCAAATAGACATTCCTGAGTCAGCCTTAATAACTAGTGATCAGTGCCACCACCAACGCGGAAGGTGGTTTGAATATTCTTAGTAGTATCCTGCGACTTTCCACGCCAGGGGCCAATTCAATTCTTGTTCACTCTTGGCAGTCAACAAAACCGAGAGCTAACCCAAAAGTTCGATAAGTGACGTCTTACCATGGGTGTCACTTTCTCCCTTCGCTTACGTTTACGTACTGCCATTCCATGTTTTCATATTCTGGACGCACTATATTTTTCAATCCGCTGCTAACACGTATACGAGCCGAAACATTATTTAATTTAAAAATATTAAAATTAGGCTTTGGAGTTTGGATAAGATTAAAAAATCTTATTTTGTCTTCTTTTTTTTTATGTTAAAAGTAGATTTTTATAAAGAATAAAGTGAAACAAAATAAGAAATACGAGTAAGTGTCATTTCTATTCTTGCCCATACTCCACCTAATCCTTCATTTTTCATGCATTTTTTTAAATATTCTTTTTTTATAACTCAGGTTCGGGCTTTGTCCGATTATCCTGAAACTTATGAGTCACCCATTCAGGTTCATAGATAGATAAATTCGGGTCTGATCTTAGATAATATCAGAGGTACCTGCTCCTGAATGATGGGTTACCACCAAAAGGATTACATCACCTTAAATAAAGGCTACTCTTCTCAAGACTCGAATCCATAACCTTCACACAATCCTCTCCAGGTTACCCCGTGAGCAGAGGGGCATTTTTTTAAAATATCTTGTTAATTCCTATGGACAAGAATTAAAAGAAGATCGATGAATAGTAATAGTATATGGTCTTGCCTATCCTATCTCTAATTTGTGTACAAAATTTATGAATGACGCAGTCCAAAAGTACCGTTTCCGGTTCTATACAGGATTTGTGATCTAGTGAATGGTCAGATAAAACAAGCTTGGAAAATGAGTTGCAGATTCCAGAAGATTGTTGGGAATTGGTCAGGTTGGATGGTACCAATAATTGAGAATATTGATAGTTCATGAATCATTAGCTGTTTTATCTTAAGCTTTGTAAAAGCAAAACGAATCAAAGCATGTGTTGAAACGTCAGACTAACTTTTCTGGGCAAAGCTTTCCAGACTATAGCTGATATCTCAAGCGTCAGGTTGGTTCCGATTGGTTGCATACAAGCCATAAACTGTGTAATCAACGCGTCTTTAAGGCATTTAAGCCATAACAATGAGGTCGAATAAGTTGAAGGTGCGAATTTGACCGGCGAAAGATATGGTTTTGATTTACACAAGAGATACGTTGGATTTTGTGGTGTGTATATCAAAAGTTGAGATAAGATTTGAGGTATCAATCGGAAGATTGGAAAGGTTGTGACAGTGCTGTCCTTTGTGTGGAAAACAATGGGATTAGGACCTATCAATAATGTCAAATGTGACTGTTATGCTTCCTAATCAATTTTTCTAGAATAGCTTGATTGCATTGCTTGTCTCGGAATTTATTTTTTCGTAAAGTTACAAAAATAGTCTTTTTTAAGATGTAAAAAAAGTTGACTATAATCGATAATTTTTATTTGACCCTTACAAAACAGATAGCCTTATATATTTGTTGTGCTTAATTGCTTTACTTGTACATATTTTCCTACTGATATTTTTCCTTTCTACTTGTAGGAGAATAGTATTTTATAATGTTTTAAAAATCGGACCAGTGATTAAACCGGAGAAGTAACTGATTCAAGAGTTAATGGTTCAACCGTAATTCAACCGTGGTTGAACCGGTGATTAATAAATATATAAAATTTTATTTTATATATTATATATATAAGATAATTTTTAAACATATTATTTATTTGTAAACTTAAACCTTTAAACTTCAAAATATACAATTTTTTTAAAAAGTTCGCCAAACACAACACAAAAATACGGGCTAAATCGGACCGTTTCATGCTCCAATTCACCGGTTCTTCGGCCCGACCGGCCGGTTCAATCCGGTTTTCAAAACACTACTCAAAACTATGAGTTTCACATATTAATAGGACTATTTTCATTTAAAAATAAAAATATAACGTCTATAAAAAATGAATCTCTAATATGTAAAATAAAAAAAAAGCTACGTCTTAAAAGAAAAAGTCACATAACATTTAACTGATCAAGATTTTGCGTCTTAAATTTTGATTTGAAAGTTTTGCGCATGTTAAGATTTAAGTTGAATGGTTCAGATTTTCTGTACAAAATACTTTGTTTCAATTATGTTTTCGGAAAAAAAACACTATTTTGAATGCAAATAGATATAAAATAATGTCTTTTTTTTGCGCAAAATAGAGTTAAAACAAAGTATTAGGTATATACTCTATATTAAATTATAGCATCTTTCAGGGTCCTAACAAATTAAGCATAGCCTTTCTATTCCTTTTTTTTCTTTCTTTTGTTACATTCGAAAAAATTGACTTGCCAAGGCTAGCAGATAAAAAATAGTATTGTGTAAAAGAGTTCTCTCTTCACTAGAAAAGAAGATGTTAAGGGCTTTTTCCCTAGCAGGTCTTCTAAAGAAGAAACACTCTATTCAATAGCGTGGTTGAGGTGACCGCGGACAAGCTTAAATTTGCCGATGCCACGATCTCTCTTGAAGACCAAATCGCTTTCATCTGTCGGCATGTTGACTTGCCAATGTTAGCATCTTATCAGTCAAATATATAATTTCTTAGGATCGGTTTATGAGGAGGAAAGGAAATATATAAAAAGCTTAATGGAGTTGACATGTGAATCAACACTGATAAAAATTAATGGTGTATATTCCGTTTAGTTGAATCATTTTCTTTTCTCTTTTTCTGTTTCGTTATTGTTTTTATTCAAATCAACACCGATAAAAATTAATGGTGTAGATTCCGTTTAGTTGAATCATTTTCTTCTCTTTTTCCGTTTCGTTATTGTTTTTATTCGTATACACGTGCTCTTTTTTGTTCTTTAGTTTTATAGAAACTACGGTGTTATGTCGAGCAATCAGCGAATTGTATTAGCTATTAGTTCATTCTATCAGCGGTTAGTTAACAAAAAATTATATTAATTGATTTGACCAACGAATAACTTCAGCTCTTTATTTAAAGATGTTTAGTAAAATTAAATGTTTATTATTAACTGTTTACGTATAAAATAATTGAAAAACTAAAGAGGATAGTATTTTCGCAAACTTTCCGATTCGTTTCTAGCAAACAAAAATAAAACAGAAAAATTAAGAGAACAAAAAATAAATCAACACCGAAAATTTGGTAACGCAGTTTGACTTACCTTGTCTACGTCTGCGGGGCCCTTACCCAGCTTAATAACTTTCACCGAAGTACAATAAATTTATCCAAAGCTTTACTAGGCCGACATTACTCAACCCTTGACACTATCTCTCAACCTCACTTTTCGTGGAAGAATTTCACACCCAATAACACGACTGACTCGTGTTAACCTTAACAGAGGATTTTCTCAACAGTCTTTTTAATTAAAAAACAATTGATAAAAATAGCTCAAGTACTTAATCAACTAAGAACTGAACAACAATATACTTGAGATAAAAGAGAAGAACAACTTTCCGAAAAGTTCAGCTCCACTGAAATAAATCTGAAAGTTGTCGTAACAACAATGGGTTGATTCACATAAACACCAACACGAAACCATAGCTGCACCATTAACACATTCACCAACCAAAGTATACGCAACCCATAAATAAATCAATTAATAATCATTGCTTTGATCATCATCATTGTGCGCAAAAACGGCTGTTGCTTTTGAAAGATCCTTGAATGCTACCAGTGAGCTTAGAAAGTGACGACGACAAAGTCTCAAGCCAAATCATATTTGCAACGTATCTGTGAAGCATCCATCATGTCCATGCTTAAAGTTCGAAGAGAACGAAGGTTCACATCCAAAGAAGGCTCATCCAGGTATAACTCCTATTTAGCTCTTTTTCACACAAAAGCAATTTACGCACACACCTCCTTTTATAAAAATCCATGATATATATCCAATTAACGCACTTCACATTGTAACGCCCACTGCATAAGACCAACACCTGGAATTTTTTTATTCACCAATGGTATATCACACACACACACGGAGCACACCCATGACACATCATAAATCACTTTTCTAATTCAATTAGCTCCTCTCTTCAGGTTGACGCCAACACACCCCACAGATGCACGTGCACATTCTCACACTACTAAATCATTCACCAATATGCAACAACCACTTCTCTTTCTTTCTTCACTTATCTAAAATCCACAAAATCCACACAAAATATAATTCAATTATCAACATGATAATAGAATTCAATCTAAGATAGGATTCTTTTTCATCTAGAAGATTATCCCCAATAGCTTTTGAATCCAAGTCATTTTCTAATTAATATCTTATATGTCCAATTAATAAATAATGCCAAAACTAATTATTTAGATATATAACATATATCTTAACAATCTTCCCCTTTTTGGCATTGTTTGTCACAAATATGAAACTCCCCATAAATAACATAATTGGATATATAAGTATCAAATTCACAATTCATATGACAAATACTCCCCCCTAATCAAACATCAAGTTCCAAAGAACATCAAGTTTATTCAATCATCCAAATTTCTGCCCCTTGGGACAAAAAGATGCCAAAAAGCACGACAAATAGTGTAACATCCCGTCCTCATATTAAGGGTTAGGTCTTGACATTTCAGTACATGGGAGTTCAAAGAGAGATTAAGGAAATGCATTTTCTTGCTCATGCATAATGTTAGCATATTTGCACATAAATATTGAACGTTGCACAAAAAAAAGTGGTACATGCATTCATTGACAACTTTCAGGTATAATTAATGTTAAATGTGGTTTTATTGAAACTGAGAAGTAGAAGGAGTAGAAAGAGTGATTCTTGGTATGAGTGTGATAAGGAAATATTTAGAATCAAGATTGGTAGTGATATGGAAAATGTTCACTGAGTATGCTTCAGTCTTTTAGCCACAATGTTTTTCTCTAGTTATCCAAACAGGATGATTCTTGATTTGAATTAAACAAAAGTTGTCATGAAGTTGAGAATTGGGTACAGTACATTGGAGGATGAATATAAAATTCATCTTCTGATTTTAGGAGAAAATTTGGGATTGATCTATATAGATTTGGTGAAGTTGACTTCTTTAGAGTTGTAGATCTTTCTGTTATCTTTCCAACAGTATATAGTATGGAATTTTTGAACATTTGAGTCAAAAGTTATGATATTTATAAGTGGAGATATTCTGGAGAGTGCAATAGTAAGACGAAGCAAAAGTAAGACAAAGCAAAGTAAGACGAAGCAAACGTAAGACGAAGCAAAGTGGGACGAAGTAGAAGTAAGACGATGCAAATGAAAGAAGGAAGAAAACTTCGTCTTAGTTACTGTTCATACCCATCGTCTTAATTCCTGTTCATCTTCTGTCTTCTGTTCCATTTTTTATCCTTCAGAAGATAGAATTTATTCTTCATGAAAGTTGTAGCTCTTGAAGTTATCTTTCAAACCATCCAAAGAACACCTCAATCAAAAATTTCTAAAGAAAGTTATAGCTGTTTCCCTGAAATAGGTTCAGTAGGATTGAGGATAAAAAACATGTTTGATTCTTTTGGCCATAACTTCTTCTCTAGATACCCAATTGACTTGATTCTTGAACCATTGGACTCGTAAGACATTGCTCTGCATCTCCACAAAAATCATAGCCTTCTAAAATGAAGTGAGAAGGATTGAGTGAAAAATGTGGGACGGGTACAGTGTGTGTACTCCAAAATAATGTGAACTGGTGTTGTTCTATTGAACATACTTCAGTATTTTGATGATTTCGGGATCAGTAGAGCTCCAAATGAGATGATTTTTGATTGTTGGTAAACTAGAGACACGGAGCTACCAATGGTATGAAGAAATTGGAATCTAATTCAGTCTCTAAGATGTGTAAATTCCCGATAGAAGTTGTGCATAGTATACTGTTATAGACAAGAGTAGTCCAAAAATGTTGGAAGTATATCTTTTGAATCACTGAACCAAATTGAATGATTTTGAAGGCATTAGAAACTTAAGACAATGGGGGAAATTTTTCTAGAAGAAAGTGTTATGTTAGATTGTTCAAGGGTACTGTTGGCAAGACACTTAAATATAATAGACATAAGGCATAAATGGAAGGGCAAAGGGGACAATTCTCACTCATTAAGGGTATAATTGGAAGAAAAAGTGTTATCTTGCTTATAAATGGAGAAGAAAAATGTGAATGAGAAGATTATAGAGAAGTAAAATATGTGGATGAGAAAAGAGATAAGAGAGAGAGAAAACACGAAAAAGAATGAAAGAGAGAGAAAGAAGAGAAAATAAGCTAGGGTTTTAATTTTCTTAGCCTTCAAGAGAGATTTTGAAGTTGTTCTAAAAGAAAAAAAGAAAAAGGAAGAAAAGAGCTTCCATTTGAGCTAAAGATCTCTTCATTTGGTGAAGAATCAAGGTATGATCATTTGAATCTTT
>JAOTBA010000007.1:17155387-17166724 GCA_025629845.1 Erythroxylum squamatum
ATACTGACATAATTGCACATGATAGGAATCTCAAAAGTATGATCCCATCATAATTTCCTTCATGCTATGTCATATATTATGGACTTCATTAATTCGATTAAAGATCAAAATCAATTCATAATAATGAATATCAAATTAATGAAAAAGCCTTTGTTTATTTATACAAAACTTTGTACAAAACGCACTAAAGGAGATTGCCTTTAGGGCACTACTCTAACAATGATAATCATTCCTTTTTCTTAACCAACCATTATAATTATAATGATAATATCCATTCTCATTACTCACTATATTCATTCCCATTCCTATTACCATTCCCCTATACGAACCAACCGGCCCCTAAATCATTTACCAACACGCAACAACCACTTCTCTTTCTTTCTTCACTTATCCGAAATCCACAAAATCCACACAAAATATAATTCAATTACCAACAAGATAATAGAATTCAACCCAAGATAGGATTCTTTTTTAACTAGAAGATTATCCCCAATAGCTTTTGAATCCAAGTCCTTATCCAATTAATATTTTATATGTCCAATTAATAAATAATGCCAAAACTAATTATTTAAATATATAACATATATCTTAACAATAACTTATGGATACATGATTAAAAAAAAGAATATAAATATTACATCTTAGTTTTTCTTTGAATATTCTTATAAGAATTTATATTTTAGATATTCAATTTCACAAAAATTAAGTGTATATCTCTAATACAAAACATAGAACATATAATAATAATAATAATAATTCACATAAATTAAGTTTATATCTCTAATACAAAACATAGAACATATAATAATAATAATAATAATAATAATAATAATAATAATAATAATGTTTTGTTAATTTTTTAAGTATAATAGAAAAGAGTAGAAGAATGTTTAAATAAAATCATAACCATAAATCAACCAGAAAATTTGTAAGTAATGATACATTGAAACACAAAATTATATAACAATTCAAATGAAGTTTAACAACATAATTTAATAATAAACAATGACAGCTTGAATAATTTGTAGTAATTTTTAGGTGCAATTGTTTTTTCGTCTCTCAATTTCTTAACTGCTGGAGCAAAACGTTTTTTATAAGTGCATTTTCAAAAATAACGAATTGAGTTCAATCTGCCAACCTAATTAGTTGATTATCAAACATGATTATCAGTACTTTAACATAGTCAAACAATCAAATACTTTCAATCAGCTATTTACCAAACAAGATCACCTTATGGGTTAAGTACTACTTATCCTAGTTTTTAGTATTGTTTCCTACTAATCCAGGCCTCTGAACCTAATAAGCCATACTCTACTGGTTACTCTTTTAATCCAGGTGAATACTGAATACAATAATAATGACAGCGGCTCTATTTTTAACAAAGTTTTTGCTGAAAATAATCATATAATGTTAAATTTTGATAGTAAATATTCTGTTAAATTAATTTGATAAGAATTCAAAAAATATTCTAAATTTTTTTAATACTTATTTAAAATATTTTAAAACCAAAAATATTACCTTTTCAAATGAGTAAAACTATTTAAAAAAAGTTTACATCTTTAACTCAAAAAACAATCAGTAGCAAATTTCAATTTTCGACCTGTTTTTCTTATTTTCCCTCTAAAAGATTCCATACAGTGACTGAGGCCAAAAATGAACTCTCTACATTTTGCTTTTCATTTTCTCGTTCATTTAATGCATTTTGGAAATTGGGTTGGACTTGGATAGTGTGGACCAATAACAGAATAGCTGCAGATAAGCAAGTCACTTTCATGGGAGGATTATATTATGGAGCTCTCTGCCAAGTTCCAGCTTGTGATGGTCCCTCACCATATAGTTCGTCATTGAAAACTAGCTTAACGAAGTCTCCTTGTGAATCGCGACAGGAACACGAGGGTATGTTCCGTCCAGCCTAACTAAAACCAACTTGGTTCTCATGCAACTACAAAAGTCGTCGGTGCTTCCAGCTGCAGCTACAGAGCTAGACATGTCAAATGGTGACGAGATGATATACAACTCATACAATACTGGTCCCCTTCAACCCCAACTCGAGTGGCTCGCATATATTTAGATGTTTAGCTCATTAATGATTCCGAATGTTAGCAAGCCATAGAACTTATCCATATGTCGTGCACGTGACTTTTAATTTGCAGATAATCTAGGACTCTTACGTTCATACGTAATGAGCCTGATGAAGGGTGGGTGTGTGGCTAGCTAGTAAGCTGATCGTATTGGGAGAGTTAATATCGGTTAAGGGATAGGAATCAGAATTCTGAAAACTAATTCTTATCTTATTTTATTAAATCATATCTAAATATTTATGTAAGATTCGTATAAATATGTGAACAAGATTTAATAGAATAGAATATAAATATATTAAATAAAACATAGGATTTCATGTGTAAAGTATACACAAAACTAAAGTCCCTTTGAACATGTCAATCTATATTAGCTTGTGGTGTTTCTTTTAACACTCACGACAAACAAATATGAACATGGAAGATTGGAATGCTACTTTATTTTTCATTGCTTCAAAAGGTTACATACATAAGAGGGATTCCAATTCACGTTTTTAAGACAGATTATGATCTAAAAAAATATAAGAAATTATGTTTAAAGGACAGCAGGGACAAACTAATCTTGCCATCACAATACAAACTATTTCAATTAATCCCATAAATGAATCATTTCAAAATTATAAAGATCACAAAAAAATAAAAATAAAAACTCTTTTATCAAAGCTTTTCAATCCGAATACGCATTAATATATGATCATATTTCAGAATATATTCAGTACTAGACTCTTGAAAATTTAAATATAACTTAATACATAATAAAGTCAGAGAATGTGTTATATAATGAAATAAATATAGTGTGATACATAGTTTTCTTGGACAATTTTGTCCTTTCTCATAAAGTTGAACAACTATTAATTGCATTTTTTAGTTTTTCAATAAATTATCGGTTTAATTTGATCCATATAAAGATAATAAAATGACCCAATAAATAATCTAAATTAATGGGTCAAAGTTCGGGTAGAAAATAGATCCCAATTAATGTGGACCGAACCCATATCGACCTTATGATGAAGAAGCCCGATATTGAAGCTATATATAAAGGTTAAGTCTCCTGCAGTTACTTATATCAATCGTAAGCATAAGGATTCTCTGTCTCGTTAAGAGAGCTTACGTTTTGAGAAAACTGTAGAAAGACTTTGCCCGTGTCTCGGAGAGGAGTTTCTGTAAAGATGGCGGTAGATTCGAGCTCGTTTCAGTTTTGGAAAGCTCGTTTGAAGTTATGGAGATCGAAATCAAATATTTCCTTATTTTTTCGTTTCTTGCCTGTTCACGTTTGATTCAAGATACATAACTAAGGTACCGTTATGTATTACAAATTTAAGATACAGGTGTGTCTAAGATCGCGTTCTTCATTAAAAGCGTAAATTAAGCACACAATTTGATACACAACAACTTAAAATCATGTCATATAATGAAGTAATTACAGAAGAGTACACGGTTTGGGAGGTAAGCGTGTTTGAGGCTATATGTATCCATAGACATTATTTTATCAAAACAAGTTGTTTGAAGCCATACTTATCTATAGAAAGTATTTGACTAAAACAAGTTGGGCTTGAGGGAATGACGAGTTGATGACGACCTTCACATTTCATGGAAAAGCATTAACACCAATACTCTTCTTTAATATATTTCTTAGAAACGCTGAGTCTGCATTTCAAAGAGATGAATTTGCCTTTTAAGTAATGCTTTAATCATTATATGAGTCATTTGCTCCTGTGAGAAACAATGCTCAAGTCTTACCTCTCTCTCTTTCTCTATTAAATTTGAAAAAAGAGTTCAAATTTGACCTACTCTGATTGAAAATTAACAAGTATAATTTGAGTTTATTGAAATTATAATTAAGCTTGGTTTTTCTTCTTTAATTTTTGAACTCTATGTTGGGATAATGACCTAAGCCTTCAAGACTTCTACTCTATGTAGATTCCTACTTTGTCTAGGTTTTCTTTCCTTCTTTGACACCATTTCAAATTCCTACTCTATGTAGGTTTCCTACCCTAAGGTTATACTGCTATATAAATACCCATTGGGAGTCCTTTGAAACATCGTATTGATGTACTCTTCATTAGTCCTAGGGCTTGTGTGTGTGATAGAGAAAACACTTGTAATTTTTCTCTATGACATAATGCATATTTTTGGGCTCTCTCCGTCCCATGGATTTTTCTCCAAACACTCGAGTTTCTCACGTAAAAATTCTCTGTGCTACTCTTTTTCTTTATTTACTTGATTGATTTCATTGCTTCCACAATTACTAGCACAACAAACTGGTATTAGAGCAAGGTTCGTTTTGATTAATCAAGTCTTGTCGCCATGTCTCCTTCAACCAAATTCGACATCGACAAGCTCGACGGAAAAATCAGTTTTGCTATTTGGAAGGTCCAGATGCAAATTGTTCTCACACAACATGGATTGAAGAAAGCTTTGTCTGGCAAGACAAAGAAACCTGCCAATATGTCAGAAGAGGATTGGGAAGAGCTGGACAAAAAAGTCTTGTTCGCTATTTAGTTATGCTTGACGCGTGAAGTGCTCCGTGAAGTAGTCCATGAGACTACCACTACAGAACTTTGGTTGAAATTGGAGTCCCTTTACATTACGAAGAGTTTGGCCAACAAACTTCATCTCAAAGAACGTCTCTTTGCACTCAAGATGTCCGAAGGTACACCCGTCCCATCTCATCTTGACGAATTTAATTCCATTAATTATTGTTGATTTGGAAAATCTTGACGTTCAAATTGATGATGAGGATTAAGCAGTGCTACTTATTATTTCACTACCTTATTCGTATAAGCACTTTAAAGAAATCATACTTTATGATAATCTTGAAACTCTCTCTTTAGAAGAAGTTAAACCATCTTTGTTGTCTTAAAAAAAGTTTGATGCTTTCAATAAGAAGGAGGTTGAGGGTTTAACGGTTAGAGGTAGAACTTTTGATCAGAAGGGAGAGAGCAGTAAGAACCATAATAAGTCTAGATCTAAGTCTAGAGGTAAAGATGCCAATATTACATGTAAATATTGTAAGAAAATTGGACACAAGGTCTCGAACTATTATAAATTGAAAAATAAACTTGAAAAAGAAGGTAAAAACAAGGGTAATTAATTAGATTCTACCCCCGAGACTACTGTGATTGATTATAGTTTACGAAGTGATGTTCTTTTAGTTGTTCAAGGCAAACAACAATCCAAAAATAAATGGATCTTAAACTTCAGTTGTACTTTTCATATTTGTTCTCATAGGGATTGGTTTGCCACCCACCAAACTGCTAAGGGTGTTGCCCTTATGGGTAACAGTGCACAATGTAATGTGGTAAGGAAAAGTACAATCAATATTAAAACTCAAGATGGAGTTGTTAAAACCCTCTCTAATCTTCGTCATGTCCCTGATTTGAAACACAAGATTATTTCACTTGGTAAACTTGAGTCTCTTGGGTGTAGTTACTCCTCGTCAGGTGGAGTCATGAAGGTGTCCAGAGGTAATCTTGTAATCCTTAAAGGGAAAAAGCATGGGGCTTTTTACGTGTTGCAGGGTTCTACTGTTATTGGTACTACTGATGTTGCCTCATATAAGTCTCACCAAGATGCCACCATGTAGTGACATTACGACCTAGGCCGTATGGGTGAGAAAGGGATGCAAATCTTGTGCAAGAGGGGTTTATTGGGCCAGAGTTCAGGTAATATGGAGTTTTGTAAATATTACGTCTTTGGTAATCAAACTAGAGTGAGTTTCTCTTCTCCAAAGATTCAAAGGACCAAAGGTACTCTATTATATTTATTATGATCTATGGGATCTCTCTCGCATTGCTTTTCGAGGTGTTAGAAGGTATATATTGACTAAGCCACTACCTATTGCTAAGTTTAAGCGTTGCTTGGACTTAGCCGGTATTCTTGATACTTGAGCGCCCTTCAGGAGTTACGACGAAGAGAGTTCCTACTTTCGGTCTTGTGTCAAGGTAGAGATTTGTTGGGATAATGATCCAAGCCTTCAAGACTTCTACTCTATGTAAATTCCTATTTTATGTAGGTTTTCTTTCCTTATTTGACACTATTTTAAATTCCTACTCAGCGTAGATTTCCTACCCTAAGGTTATACTACTATGTAAACATCCCTTGGGGGTCCTTTGAAACATCATATTGGTATATTCTTCATTAGTCTTGGGGTTTGTGCGTGTAAGAAAGAACTTGTAATTTTTGACTATTGACATAGTGCATATTTTCAGGCTTTCTTCGTCCCATGAGTTTTTTTCCCGACACTCAAGTTTCCTACATTAAAAATTTTGTATCCTTCTATTATTTTTCTTTATTTACTTGATTGATTCTATTGTTTCTGCAGCTATTAGCACAATACTTGACAATAAGTTCAAACTGCCCCTTTGAGTTCAAAGCCTACACCTCATTCATGCATAAATCAGATGATGTCACTTTGTTTATGTCGTTTCCTTACCGAGTGAATACAAAAGACTTCAATCGTGGGACGTCGCCTTACCACACATTATCATTTTACTTGCATAGATGGATAGTTCTTTCTCAAAAGAAAAGAGTCGATCGACGAGCCTAAGTATGGTCCCGAAATGCGTGGAGTGGGGTTTTATTTAATAATCAGAGGACTACTCAAATAGCTAACCTTGGAATTCACGTGTCTAGAATTTTGTACATTTCACTATCAACACAAATTCACGTTTAATATAAATTATAATTGAGGAGAATAGAACCGACGGTAGGAAAATTCATTAATTACCTACTTGAGCATATACTAATTCCAATAATTGTTTGGATGGTTGAAATGTAACATCAAGGAGTAAAAAGTTAGCTATTTGGCAAGAACTCATGCTCATTTTCCATATCAACTTCATTTCATTAACGAAAGGAAACTGAAAGGGAGGGAAGATAGCGTTCATCAATTCTCTAATTAAGAACATGAACCTTTAATCATAAATGTGTTAATCAAGTCACGCTTTCATATAAGATCGAATTATGATCGAGTTTGCAATTATCTTTTTAATTAAGCTACTTAATTTTAATAAGTTAACGTTTAACTTTGGGATAACAAATATAATACTTTCGTAATTTAATAATTTATCATAATATTAATAACTTTTGAAGTTCAAAATTTGAAATATAGTTTGCAAGATTCCTATATATGTAATTAAACTAACCACAACCCTTAATGCAGGTGTGAGACCATATAATTCTCAATGGGACCAAATCATTAGACATAAGTTTTGGTGGGAGAAAAATTCATATATTTATATTAATGTTAAAAATTTTACAAGATTTATCCAATAATTTAATTAAATTTCTCTTTCCTTTTTTAGTTAATAATATTTAATTTTATTTGTTGTCTGTCTAACATAAGAGCTAGTCATAGAACATGCATGGTGACGGGATCTTCCATCCTAGAAGAAGTAAGCAATTTAATTTAATCATATGATAACATAATTGGGCATTAATTTAACACAGGTACTCTAAAATATATTGTTTCTTACATTAGAAAGATCAGCTCTAGTGAATTTGAACTAATCTTTAGTTTATTTAGAATTATTATACAGCTAGAAAGAAGAGGCTTGCAGCAAAATAAGATCTACATCAATAAAAGAAAAGGCAAACTATTGAGTTAGTTAATCATAGGCAGAGTCTAGAAAGAAACAAAAACACAGATATACTGAAAACAGCATCTTGAAGCCATTATATGTGAAATCAGCATACTGTTTATGTTACATTTTGCTTTACTCTTGGCAACGGTTCTCTTTCACCTGGGGTAAGGCTGTGATGTGTTGTTTGTTGGTTGTGTGGTCTGAGTCTGACTGATTTGTTGCTGGTACAGCGATGCCATCTTACTGTAAAGTTCCATGTTCATCGACTCCACCATGAAAAAACAAAAACGAAAATAGAACCATCTCAAGTTAAAAGCTCAAAGCAAGATTGTAACAGCCATGGTTATTATATCCAGAATTTCCTTTTAAGTTAATTGTATCACATACTTGTGCTACAAAGGCGCTATATGGATCTGTCAAAGGAGCTAAACTCTTGCTGTCAATGTCTGGAATTGCATGTGGCACGGCGGTTGCAGGACCTTGTGTTGGGAGCAAAGGATGAGGAACTACAAAGGGTACCTGATGAACAAACGCCGGTGTGGTAGCTGCCCCTGGTGGTGGTGGATGATTAGGGTGCATAAAAGGAGGGAGAGTTTGGGATGCATTATGAGCAATGGTGTTTAGGTCAATTATTCCAATTCCCATCCCAAGACTAGACCCCATTCCCATACGGGCAAGGACAGACAGTTGATGAAGCTGTTGTTGCATTCCTAAAGGGACCATCATCTGAGGCATGCTCCTGGCAGTATTCATTATCTGGACTTGTGTCTGAAGCTGCTTTAAGTACTCAATCACCTCGTCCAGCATTGAAGCTTTATCTGTCTGCAGCTTTTCATTTTAGAATCCAACTCCAGGAAGTGTCACATATGTTTGTATGGAAAGACCTTCTCACCTTGCTTGCATTAGGTACCAGTTTCTGAAGTTGTTTCATCTTCTGATTGATCCTATGCCTTCTTCTCTGCACCAATTCCAATTCCGTAGTTTGGTTTTAGAAATTGAGTGATCGGGTCATACTAGAAAACATAGCATGTATAAAACTTCGAGCTTATGCAAAGAATCCTGGAATTGGAAGAATAATCTACCCTTTCAGACTGATTATGAATGGCTGCTGCTCGAACTCTCCTATTTGAATTGGATCTTACTGTTTCAGTTTTCGTGTCACGATCCTCATGTTGATTTTCCTGTACAAATGCACCCCGAGAATCAAAGACCGGTTGCAGGAAATCTGCAGTAAATTTCGTATTTAACATGCAATATAATGAAGCGTGGGCTACCACATGCACTTCCAGTTTAACATTTCCTAACATGAGCTATTGTTGCCCTATAGTTAGTACAGTATTAACTGTTGGCAAGACCATGGAGGTCGACCAATCATTAAAGATTCCCACACTTTTCTTATTTCCTTTTTTATTAGGACAACCTGGCAGACTCACTCAAGTACGCAGCCTCAAAGATCTGTTTCATTACCGATCCGCCATGGCAAGCTGAATCTTCCTCCGTGGTTTTGGTCTTCAAGCTCCGAGAGGATTCGAAAGAAGCCCACGTCATGGTAGTATCATCATTTTCCATACAAGATGTGGCTGGGGCTCTAGCACTCGCGCAAGCACTACCGTCCATGTTTTCATTTCGACTGCTGCAACTGAAGCTGTTGGCATACTGATTCGTCTCTGGTGGAGCATGTTTCTTCATGAGCAAGGAGGCCATTTTTAAATGACCAGAGCCATCGGAAGATTCCACAAGGGAGCCTACATTCGGAGGGGCTTGTGGCACATCCTGGTAGTTTGTATCTTGTTGGTGAAATGTGGCCTGGTGGACTATAGACTCCAAGGTATCACCTATTCTAACCCAACTTGGCTTTGTCAGGCCAGATTGAGGAATCCCACCAAATCCATGCATGGCTAGTTGACCATTCTCCCACGTTAGCTCGGCAACTCCATGGTCAGACCTGAATATGATACATAAAAACACTATCTTAGGATAACCAAATGATAAGAGCACACCTAGCTAGCCGCCATATGTTTCCATACAGAGCCTTGAAACTGATCAATCTAGGACATACAAACGTAGGTTCTTGTTCTGTACGCAAGTTTCTGTCTCATGGTTAGGTATGAAACGTAAAAGAGGATAGAGAAGTTGAGAATCAGCATCATTCCACAGAACAGGTATAAGAAAACAAACGTATCAAAGAGCAGAAGAAAAGGAATAAGGTATATAAAATACATACATGGGGACAAGGGGATTCTGATTCTGAGGCAGTTTGTGCACGTGAGAGGATGTGTTGCTTTTTTCTTCTTCGACTTGTTTTTGTCTTTGTTGCCATAGATTCCAAGTTGGTACCATACACTGACTACTCATGGATGTTGTTCCTTACGATGATAAAACCAACTCTGGTCACTCACTTTCTCCAACTTTACGTTATGTCTTCCATGTTTGGATAACCATCCTTCCATTTATAAGACCCCTTGATCACCACCTGTAGAATTGCACTGGACCAGACCTATTCCGGAGCCGGACAGACTCATTTTGTTATCCATTGGCCCATCATCTATGGTCCCTTCAATGTGTTGCCACATTCATATTGGCTTGACAGGGATTTTGCACACAACTTGTGGTTGCCGGGAAATGCATGGTGGGGAATCAGATATGCGCTGATTTGTTTACAAGTTTCAATGGGCCAGATTTGTCCACTGCATTTATTACTCCTTCTCGAGGCGTCTCTCTCTTTTATTTTATATACTATCACTCATGTTCCCTTGAGTACTAGTTTAACCATTTTCCTAGTCTCACATTATTAACCGGTGTGTGAAACACAAGTGGTTAAAGATTAAGAGTCTATACATATTGTAGTGTTTTTGAGTTATATACAAATATATTCTTCATCCTTCGACTTAAACATGATTTCCTATTTTAATCCTTCAATTATCAAACTAATCTTTAAAATATTAAGACTTTTGTTAATTAACAGCCAATTTGAATTCCATCAATGTCATACTTCTATAAGGTGAATAACAATTAATTGCATTTTATCATATTTTAATATGTTATCAGTTAAATTATATAAATTTGATTCAGATAAAGATAATAAAATAGCCCAATAAAAGATTTAGACTAATAGGTCAAAGTGTAGAGAGAAAATAGACTACAATCAGTATGAACTAAACCCGTATTAAGTATGTAATAAGGAGGTTTGATATGAAAGCTATATATATAAGTTAAGGTCTACTGTATTGAGACCTTCTTAAAACACATCATAAAAAAAAACGACAATAAATATCCCTACCAACCAAAAATTTACGTAATAGGTGAAAATAAAATAAAAGGGGCTGGTCCATCCCGGCTTAGGGTTACATCAGGTCTTGCCTCTCTCTCTCTCTCTACGAGTGCAAGTGTTGGTCTTGCTGTTCATTTGCAAGGTGAGGTCTAGGTATTATTTCTACGTTGGTCTCTCTTAGATTTTCGTTTTAGCTTCATGAATTCAGGGTTGCAAAGGCTCTCTATTCGGGAGAAAGAAGACAGCGAGTTCGTTGTTTCTTCAGAGGATGTTCAGACGGAAGACTTTGTTGCGGTTCTTAAGGACGCACGAGATAGGTTTGTGACTGCTATTTCAGGTTTTTTCCCTACCCTGTTTGACCCAGTTCTTGCCGAAATTATGTCTATAAGGGAAGCTCTTTCTT
>JAOTBA010000007.1:17182352-17200247 GCA_025629845.1 Erythroxylum squamatum
GTATGTAATTATTTGTTTTTTTCCATGCATATACGATGATCCTGTGGTATATGATCTGTTCATAGAAGATCTTACAGTAGCTATTAAAACACATGATATTTAGGCATCAGAGTAGCAGGTAAACACCATAACCTGAACATGTTCAAATGTCCTTCATATCTAGTGACAACTTCAGTACCCATTAAAGGAAACAAAAGAACAACTGCAAGAAAGTTGTTGAGAGATCGTTTAAGTCGAGATTTGATCAATTAAGAACCATTGTATCTCAGCAAAATCTAAAGTTAGTATTGGTACTACTATTGTCTACAACCAAATTAATAACAACTTTAGCAATGAAAAATATAGTTAGTAAGAGTTGAGGTCGTTCGCACGAAAAATTTTAACGGTGAAAGTTATACAAGTTTAAAATTAAAACAAATCGGGGTAAATTTAATTCACATAAATTTAAGAAATTAAAAATTGCAAAAATCAGAAATTAACAAAAATAATCAAATCTGAAAATTCCAATGTTTTAAAAATCGGACCGGATATCGAACCGGTTGAAGGAAAGGTTTAAGGTTTAGAGGTTAGTGAATCGCTATAAAACTGGTATATAATAAATAAGAAGTAAAACTTATAAGAATAAGTAAAAATAAAATATTTATTGAAATAAAAATACACCAATGTCTATTATGATTTAATCTTAAAAGTATTAAAAATAATTGGGTATACTATTGTGCAGGAAAAAGTATATAACTTAAATAATTCTCATTATCAATTGTAATAAAGAAGACGAACAACAGCAGAATGGATACATAAAAGACCAACAGATATTGTTCAATTATTAAGCTTTGCTCCAGCAATTGCTCCACTTTAAATAGCCTAATTGAAATATTGCTAGTTTTCAATTTTGGTGCTTTAGATCAACAAATTGAATAGTTGAAAGACTATATATAACTCAACTATGAAAACCAGAAATTGATACGAAATAAAGTTATAAATATTACAGAAATTGATATGAAATAAAGTTCTAAATGTTACAGAAATTGATATGAAATAAAGTTCTAAATGTTACAAAAATTGATATGAAATAGAATTCTAAATGTACCATAAATTGATACGAAATAGAGTTTTAAATACTACAAATATTGATATAAAATAGAGTTCTAAATGTTACAAAATTGATATGAAATAGAGTTTTAAATATTACCTATCAAATTTCTTTAAATAAACTTTGTGATTAATAAATATTTTTTAAAATATAATTAAATTCCTTCTCATTCTTTTTCTTGTCGTCATCATCATCACTGGCTTACTTTTTGCCTCTCTACCAACAGTAACCTATCATCTTTAGTTTTAGACAAATGGAACGCAGTTTCCTTCTCATCATCGCTCTTTTTTCCTATAGATAATATGATTCTCAGTCCAACTTCGACTAATATACTGCTTGCCTTGCCCCACGAAATAAATCAGGAGATCGAGGAACAACTTGAAGGTTTAGATGATGGGGGTTTTAGTAGTGGTGTTAATGGCGGCAAGCGGGGAAGCATCTTACCATAGGCTTTGTAGGCGTGCTCACGGGCGTTTAAAAATTGGACCAAACCGTCCGGTCCGATTGAAAAAGTTTTGAACTGGTCGGTTTTTATACATAGAGGTTATTAGGTGAAATCGAATCGAATCACTGATCGGTTCAAACTTTTTTTAGTCGGACCGAATGGTCTGGTCCGGTTTTTAAAACCTTGGTTATTTGTCCGCCTAAGGAACTACTGGAGGCAGGTGTTAACAAGTGGTCTTCAACCCTTGTTGGATTCTTTTGGAATAAAAGACCAGCGTTTCTAGTGATAAACACATAGGCAAAATCCATATGGAGTCACAAGGGATTGGAAAGGATGTTACTTCATGAGGATGAGACTTTCCAGTTTAAGTTTGAGAGTGGCTATAATTTACAAGACATTGTCAAATATGGTCCTTGGCATATAGGGGATCAGTCGGTTTTTCTACAGAGGTGGAGACTAGGGTTGGAAATGGATCGAGAGGGCATAGAAACCTTTCCAATGTGGGTACACCTGCATAACTTACCTATGAAGCTATGGACGCTAGAAGGATTGAGTTATGTAGCTAGCTCCTTAGGCAAACCCGTGACCGTAGATACACCCACAACCAATATGGAGAGAGTGGGATATATAAAATTATGTATTGAAATCCCGAAGGAGTCCCCCTACCGGATAGCTTATTGGTGTTAACACTGAATGGTAAAGGAGAAATGGTCCAAAAAAGTATCTTGGTGACATATCCTTCGAAGCCCAATAAGAGGAAAAAATGGCAACCCACAAGAAAAGTGTTTCAAACTGGAAGTTACGAAGAATTAGTATTGCGAGATACAGATGAATTGCTAGCTACTGAGCTAAGGGATGGAATAGAGGGAGGAAGAGCGATTAACCTAACTACCACAGGGGAAGAAACTTCTAATGCTAGCCTTAGTTAATCCAACTTCTAAGGGTTACAGTAATCATACTTCGAATAATAGAAACCAAGAAAACACTATCAAGTTAGTAGAGATTTCAGTAGTAAGAAGTATTGACAATAGGGAAGAAATGAAAACAACAACTTCTAAGCCAGACAATTCAGGTAATAATTTGGTTACTAGTTTAGAAGATGCTGAACTAATTCACACGATCATAACAGCTGCTAAACGAAGTGTAGCAAAGAAGAAAGGAAAAAAAAGAAAAAAAGGGGGTGATATCCCTTGAATTTCTTTTTTAATCTGGAACATCAGGGGGCTAAATGATCCCTCGAAAAGGTTAGTATTGAGGGATCTTACCAAAGAGAAGAAACCGGTGTTATGTGGCTTATTAGAAACCAGAATAAAGGACTCTTCTTTGAAAGTATTTAAGAACTTTTTGGGGGCACATTGGAGGACTTTGTCCAACCACAAATCTCACTATAATGGGCACATCATATGTTCCTATAACTAAAATTTGATAAAAGTTCAAATAGAAGAAGAATGCAATCAACTTGTACACTTGTCTTGTAAAATAAAAAGGTCAGTATACTGCATTTTTACTTACCTTGGTGTATTCATCCAATTTTGCATTCCAAAGAAACCTGTTATGGAATTGTCTTCAAAGAATTCAAAATTCTGTTGTGTCCCCGTGGATGGTTGTGTGAGATCTCAGTTGCATTCTAATTCCTAATGAGGCTGAAGGGAGAAATCTTATATGATGGTTGATACCAAGGAACTTACGAACCTCTTAAGTGTGGTACATCTAATAGACTTATGCTCTACTGATCGGGTTTTCACCTGGACCAATAATCAACAGGGAGTGATGTGTATTAGGAAAAAACTTGACAGATGCTTGGTTAATTCAGAATGGTTGCGTAAGTTCTCCCAATCAACAGTTCACTATGGAGACAACCTTATCTCAGATCATTATTTTCAGCTGATTCATTGGAATGGAGTACTATATTTGGAAGGCACTATGGATCAAATAGCTGAATGTTGGCAATATGAAGTTCAAGGATACAAGGCATTTCAGTTAATGCAAAAACTGAGTAAAGTCAAGCATGTAATAAAAGACTCCATTTATGCCAAGGATCAAAATCTAAGGGAGTTAAAATTGCAGGTGAAACAAGCACAAAATGCTTGCTACGATAACCCAAATGATATTAATTACAGGGTGAAGAAGCAGAGCTTACTTAGAGATTATACACAAGAACTAAATCTTCAGCACTCCATTTAAAGGCAGAAAGCAAGAGTGATCTGGCTTAGAGAAGGAGATGAAAACACCAAGTTCTTTCATGCATCCATATTGGCTAGATGCAACACAAATAGGATTCTTCATCTACGAGACAACAATGGGAAGTTACATAATGATCGATAAACTCTTCTCAACATGGCTAGATTGTACTTTGCCCAGTTGATGGGCTAAGAGAGTATAAGTCTACCTTCTGATAGCATGAAAAGAATCCTAGAAGGGGCAATAAGGGAAGATCAGAAGAACAGATTAATTGAGGTAGTAGCTATTAACGACATAAAGGAGATAGTATTCAAGCTCCACCCGTCTAAAGCTCCTGGACGGGATGGGCTCACAGCTTAGTTTTTTTTCAAACAACATGGGATATCATGGGGCAATCAGCAGTAGATGCAGTCATGGAATTTTTCCAAAATGAAAAAATGTTGAAAGAGATGAACAATCCCTTTGTATGTCTTGTACCTAAGAAGAAACATCCTGAGTATCTAGGGGAGTTTTGACCTATTTTATGCTGTAACTCGATATATAAGGTAATCAAGAAATTGCTAGCTAATTGATTGAAAGAGTCTATTGGGGAGTCTATTACATTAAACCATGGAGCTTATGTGCTAGGAAAAAGCATAGGCGATAACATCCTTTTACTTCAAAAACTGGTGGAAGACTATTCTTCAGGAAGAGCAGTTAGAGGATGCATGATGAAAGTCGACTTCTATAAGGTGTATGACACGGTAAACTGGAGTTTTGTGAGAATGATGCTTGAAATTTTAGGGTCCCTATTAGTGTTCATAAAATGGATTATGGAATGTATTCAAACTCCCTCTTTGAGTGTGCTCATCAACGGAGTTCCCTCCAAGCCTTTCAAGAATGCTAGGGCACTTAGATAGGGCCATCCAATTTCCCCTTATATATTTACCCAAGTAATGGAAGGTCTGTCTCACCTTATCAATTCTTTAACGCCTTTTAATGGGCACTTCAAGTATCACCAGAAATACCAAGAGAACAAACTTACTCATTTTATTTTGTGGATAATCTTATGCTTTTTTGTGCTGCTGATATAGTCTGAGTAAACATTCTTTTAAACTTCCTTAAGGCTATCTCGAAGTGGTCTGGCCTTAAAATTAATATGGAGAAGAGTTGTTTGATACTTTCAGCAGATGTGCCCAACCCTGCTGAGTTTAATAGAGCTACGGGTTTCACCATTCAACCTTTAATGATGAGGTATCTTGGATGACCATATCCCCATCCAAGTTAAAATATGCGGATTGCCTACCTATATTAGATAGAATAAAGAACAGAGTACTTGGCTGGCAGAACAGATTTCTTTCTTATGCTGGACACATTACTCTAGTAATTTTAGTGTTAAGTAGCCTTCACACTCATTGGATAGCACACATAATCCTACTGCAGAAAATCATCAAAGACATAGACCGATTACTTAAGGTGTTTTTATGGTATGGAAAATGTAATAATGGGACAAAAGCAAAAGTCAAGTGAAGTGATGTCACTATTCTGAAGATTTATGGCGGACTTAGTATTCCTTCTATTAGTACTATGCAAAAGTGTTGATCAGTAAAAAACTTTGCAGATTGATATCAGATAAAGAGGCTTTGTGGACACAATGGGTCCATCAAGTCCACCTCTAAAATCGAAATCTCAGGCAGGTAAAAAGCTCCCAACAGTTTTTTTTTGTTTCTTCAATGAAGTTTTAAAGATCAAACATACTCTGTACCCTCACATCAAACACTACATAAACAATGGTTGAGAAACTTAGGTTTGGTTTGACAATTGGTTGGATATCAGCCTATTAATAGGTCACCCATTATAATCTCGACTGAGATTACATCTGACAACTAATGCTCGTGTATTTGAACTTATGGAGGGTGAAGGTTTGAGAAGGAATTTCGAAGGATTTGCACTGCTGCAGGAATACTTGCCTCTTCTTGCTAATACTACCTCTGCCGATAGTATCTGCTGGCTCCCTAACCCAAATTGTGTCTTCACCAATGCTTCTTGTCATCAAATTTTCAGAACCAGGTTACAAAAAATTCCTTGGTTTGAACTCATATGGAAAAATACCATTAACCCCAAAGCCTCTTGTCATTGCGTGGTTGGCTATTAAAAATCATCTTCGAACCAAATGTTGGTGGTTTAACTCAACTAATAAGGTATGTGTCCTTTGCAAGAATGCTGATGAGAATAGGGACAACCTGTTTTTCTATTGTATTTATTCCAAGTCTATTTGGAGTAGAGTTCAATACATGGTGGATGCTGCAAATCAGATATTTGATTAGGAAGACACATTAAGGTGGTTCATCGAGAGGACTAACAGTGGTAAAGCGAATGTTATCCTTCGTAAGGTAGCCTTCACCACTACCATCTACATGATTTGGAGAGAAAGAAATCGAAGAATATTCAAACAAGTTGAAGAAGAAAGGCATTGACTAGCAGATATAATTCTAAATGGAATACGTACTATTATAGTGGCAAGGAAAGTAGAGCATAAGTTCACACCAGGCATGAGAACAAGGTGGCACCTCTAATGTTAGTATGTGCGATATAGTTCGTTATAACTATACAAAATACTTTTATTATGCTTAATTTCCATCATTTCTGGGGATAGACTAGGTTCACAACTTGTCCATGCTTATCTTGTACATTTTGTAATAGTGAGATATAGTAAATGAATCATTTTGATTTTTCAAAAAAAAAAAAAGGAAAGAGTCCCTGTCTTGTCATTTGTCAACCGTGAATGCATCTTTTAGGGATATAAGCTCCAAAGGATCTCCCTTACTAACCAATGTAGGGTTGACATCACTTGGCCTTGGATAAAGTCAAAGAGTTTGATCTGGATTTCTTTTTGTTTCATATAATATAAGTCAAAACAAACAAATCATGCTTCTCATGCCATGATTATTATTTGTGGGTAGGATAATGTGAAAAATGAAAATCCGCATATGAATGCAAAATATAATATTTCTACAGTCAAAGGAATTATGTCATGTAATATATAGGAGCATTGATGCATTCATAATCTAAAGGGTGGTGTGATACATTCATGGTGTTATGGTAGGTTTTGTATGTGAAGAAGATAAAATTATCTGACATATCACTATTTCTAGGCCCTGAAAGTTTTACAATAGCAACATTCAAGGCAAAAGCATTGCAAAAGAAAGGATTTCTTCTCTTTGTAGCCATTGTTTTATCAACCCAAGAATCTTCATCACATAAGTACCGCATATTCTTTTCCTTTAAATACATGGATTGGTTTCTCATCATATCGTAATGCAACCAAAGACAACAATCATCTCTTTAATAAAGATTAACCTTTTTCATTGTTTGTTGCTAGTAAGTCAATATTGTATCCGACACTAATTCATAACAATAGATTTATAATCAAATGTAGTGCAATGGCAACTATTTAGATGAGCATTTACAACTTTATTAGATATGTATGGAGGGTTGGAATTTGATTGAGAAGCTTGAGGAACAAGAAGGCAGTAATAACTATGTTTCTCTTGGTGGATGTGACCAGTGTTATTTAATTTAGTAGCAGCATTTATAGCTCTGTGGCCCTGCAAAATTCTTCCTCTTGATATCCTTTGTGAGGGTGTTAAAGCATTAGATTTTAATCCAACATTCTATCTCAATTTCTGTTGTTTATGAAATCCTTAGATTAATTTCAACGTAAATGATACTGGATTTGGAAACACCAAGAACATGGTTTGTTGTACATCACAGGACTTAGTAACCATAGCAGTAGTAGTATCATTTCTTTTTTCCGAATTCATGCTGAAGTCTATGCAACTGTGTAACCTTCTTACACTGAAGCAAAGACTAGGATCCTGATATATTAACCAGGATTACTTTGATATCTACCTAGCATCCCTACTGTAAGACTAATGTCGAGTCTAGTACAAGTTTGTAGGTATATCAAACTGTCAACATCATAACCATATTGAATTGTTTCCATTTTCTTACATTCCACATCATTCTTTGTACATTGTATAAGACTAAATTTATCTCCCTTTTGAATAAGGACTACACCTGTTGAGCACTTGCTTATGTTAAATTTCTTAAGAATTTTCTCAATATTGGCTTTCTGAGACAATCCTAATAAATCTTCTGATCTCTTACGGAATATTGAAATTCCAATCACATAGGATGCCTCTCCCATATCTTTCATTTCAAAATTTTTATAAAGAAATTCTTTAGTCTTATGTAATAAACCTAAGTCATTAGCAACAAGCAAAAAGTCATCAACATACAGAACTAGAAATATAAACTTACTCCCACTGAGCTTCCTGTAAATACACTGATCAACAATGATTTCCTTAAAACCTAAAGAAGTAATGGTATTAGTGAACTTAATAAATCATTGCTTGGAAGCTTGTTTAAGTCCATATATTGACTTCTTCAATTTACACACCATATCTTTACCTTCAATGGAAAAGCCTACAGATTGATCCATATAAACTTCCTCCTCAAGATCCCGATTCGGAAAGGTTGTTTTCACATCTATCTGATGAACTCTAAATCATATTGAGCTACTAATGCTAAAATTATTTTCAACGAATCTTTCTTTGTGACAGGTGAAAAAGTTCATTATAATCAATGTCATCTTTCTGAGTATAATCTTTGACAACAAGTCTAGATTTATATCTTTCAACATTACCATTCGAATTACATTTGGTCTTAAAGTCCCATTTACAACTAACTTGTTTAGAATCTTCTGGCAAGTCCATAAGATCCCAGAAATTGTTTTGAGCCATTGATTTCAACTCTTTTTTCATAACATCAATCTATCTTTGATACTTGTCACTACCTACGGCTTATGACAACGAAATATGATCATTATCAATGCCACAATCAAAATCTGACTCTTGAAATAAACCACTTAATCATTAGAAATAGTTGACCTTCTAACCCTTACAAGTTTATTTAAAGCTATACGAACTGGTTCATTTTGCATGAGCTGGCGGTAAGTTAGGTTCTTTATGGGTGCTTCTTCATTATCCAAATGTTGTTCTTGATTATTTTAACCTTCCAAAACAGGAACAACATTTGTTGTGGTTGTGGGTTTATGAACATTTATGGGTAATGGAACATCAACCCTTATTTCATTAATATGCACAACTTGATTTTCAGTATTCCCATCAACCTCACCATTCTCTAAAAATTTGGCATTTTCTGTTTCGACCTATGATTAAAACAGTAAAACCTATAACATTTGTATTTATCTGGGTAACTAATAAAGTAACCACTAACTGTTTAAGAATCCAGTTTTATTTTATATGGATTATAAATTCGTGTTTCTACAGGACAACCTCAAACATACATGTGTCTTAAACCAGGTTTCCTTCCAGCCCATTACTTGAAAGGAGTTTTAGGAACTGCCTTACTAGGAACCTTGTTTAACAGATACATAACAATTCTAAGGGTATACATCCACAAACTATTAGGTAATAAGAAATTACTCATCATACTCCTAACCATATCTATTTATGTTCTATTTTGTCTTTATGCCATACCATTTTGTTGCGGTGTGTTTGGCACAATATACTGTGCACATATGTCATGATTTTCGAGCAACTTAGCAAACTAATCAGGACACTATCCAGATTCATCATACTTTCTATAATACTCACCACCTCTATCAGATCTTACAATTTTTACTTTTCTATCTAATTGCTTCTCAACCTCCTTTACAAACACCTCAAGGGCATTTACAACTTGAGATTTTTCATACCGTAAATAGATATATCCATACGTGAAAAATTATCTATAGAGGAGATGAGGCATTTTTCTCCATTAAAGGACGAAGTGTTAAAAGGTCCACAAATGTCGGTGTATATTATTTCAATAAGTTGACTGCTTCTTATGACTCCTTTCTTACTATGTTTGATTTGCATGCCCTTAATGTATTCCACACATTAGCTAGGAGCAATAAAATCTAGAATTGGTAGAATCTTGTTCTTTACTGATCTTTCTAACCTTTGTTTGGATATATGACTCAAACATTTACTCCATAAGTAAGCAAAATGTTCACTCTCCAAGTTATGCTTCACTCCAACATTATGATTAATAATAAATAGGGGTTTAGAAAAAACAACCATCCATAAGCATTCCACAACCAATAAAGGAATTATTCTTATACAAATTGAACAAATCATGTCCACACTTAAAGGTATATCCTTTAGCATCAAGTCTAGAAACATAAATTAAAATTCTAGAAATTGAAGGTATATAAAGAGTATTTATTAAATGCAAGTGATTTCCAATATCTAATGTTAGGGTGTAAGTCCCTACACCTTCAATTGGGGCCTTCATTATGTTCCCTATAAACAAAAAGTTGCTATTTGGGCTTATAGTTTAGATTGTAAGGAATTCATGCATAATATTGGAAACATGAGCAGTGAAACCAAAATCAAACCTCCAAGTGTTAGAAGGAACTTCAAATAAGTTTGATTCAAAGCATACAGAACATAATGCATACCTTTCTTTTAGAATCAAGCTTTACATTTTAGACAATCTTTCTGATAATGTCCTTCTTTCTTGTAGAAGTGACATTTATCTATCTTTTGTCTCTTCCTTTCACCATCAGTAACTATGGAACTTTAGTAGGTTCTTTCTTCTTAAAATTCTTGGACTTTGGTTTGAGTTTCTTTCCAGCTTCTTAACTCACTATCTTAATAAAATCAACTCCTTGTTCCTTTAATCTCACTTCCTCCTGAATAAGCTTACTAGACAATTCATCAATATTCTACTTATCCTTTAATGTGTTATAACTGGTATGAAACGATCAATATTACGCAGTAAGTGAGTTCATAAAAAACTACACTAAGAAGGAGTCTTCCACAGTCATACCCAATGTCTTATGTCTTGCTACGATATTAATCATATCAAGGACATGTTGTTGCATACTCTTTGACCCATCAAACTTTATAGTCATGAGTTCAACGATAAGTGTCCCCATAAGTGCCTTATCAGTAGAACATAATTTATCTACTTTATCTTCCACAAGCTTAAGAAAATCTTTAACATTATGACTTTTAATGCTAAGAATAGTCGACTTATTGTTGTTGGCAATTGTTATTCCATAAAATTCAAACATAACCAATTAGACCTTACCCATGTCTTATGGTGTGCCTTTTTAGCCTCTGTATTAATATCGTTAAGGTCAGTAGGCTTATCCTCTAATAGTGCCAAGTTAAGATTCAATGTACCTAAATGAAAAGTGACTTGTTCGCTCCATTAAGAGAAATTCACACCAGTGAACAAGGTAATAGAAGAGGCTTGAGAATGAAGGCTAATAACTTCAAACATTTAATGCTTACTAATTAACATATTAAGACAGAAAGTACATACATTAAATGCATTGCAGGTTTCCTTTGGGTAAACACAATATTACATATCATCACTATTATTAGAAAGCTATTTAATCTTTATATGAAAAATAAATAAACTTCATCAAATACATATAGCACCTTTGGATAATTATATATATGTGATAAGAGTATATGAATTTTATCCTTTCTATTTATTAGTTATAGAACATTGATTTACCTTTGGGTAAAGTCCTTAATTTCTATCTACTAATAAAATATTCATAATAACATTTTGTAAAATAGATAAATTATATGACCATATATTCAAAATTAATTTGGCCACTTTGGTGACTAACAAATTAAATTTAATCATATTATCATATATATCTATATCTATATCTATATCTATATACTAATAATAATAAAAAATCCATAAGATGAAATTAAAATTATAATTAAAATTTTCATTATAGGTAAAAAATATCATTAATATGACCAAAATGTAAGAAATCAAAACTCTAAAATGAATTCATCCATCATCAAAACTTTATAGATCAAAACTGTAATTTCCCATTCAAAAACACTATTTCAGAAGAATTGAATATTGTTTTTTAAATAAAAGGAATTGTATTAATATTAGCAAAAGCTACAAAACATCATTACAATGATTCGCTAAATCTACCAACAAACTTAGGACCCTCTAATAGTTACAAAGGTAGAGTACATCAATTGATTATAACATCCTGTAGTGTTTCAATCCTTGAATAAGTGTCATTTATGTATTCCATATTAGAATGGTCATTTAAGGGAAATATCTCTTTTTTTTTGTTTTCCTCTTAGTTGATCGTCTTTTAGGTTTAGAGGAACTCTCATGAAACCTTTCTAATATCTCAATAAGTCTGTCATTATCTAGTTGTAGCAGTAACAGATTGCTAGGTGAATCATTATCTAGTAAACCAGGTTCATCTTCCATTGTTTCGTCCACTGATTATGCATTTTCTTCCATTTGACAATTCACCTTCCACTGGGCAGTGTTTTCAACAATCCTCAAGATATCTGATTTCTCCCCATTAGCTAGTGTTTGTTCCATATTGTCTACAGTCAATGGACTAACAGGACCAGAAGGTTGAATGACACCTGTCCTATTTGAACTAATTTTCACAGGTATACTACTCGACTTACTTAGCTTATCATTCCCTTAATTTATTACCCATCTGGATTATCAAGAACCAACCCATTTCCAGTGAATTTTCATTCTCCTCCATACAACATCCAACTACCTTAAGTCTGTCCCCTTTTGAAATCTCAGAAGTTGATGTCCCCATAAGTTCATCATGACTCCCTATTTGGAATAGGTTTCCAGTAAGTTGCTAACTCTTCTTCCCCAAATTGGGTTTCTATGAATAGGAAATTGACACAACAAATTTTGTCAGTTCACTGTCATCACCTAACTTAATAATAGGAAGTTAATCAAGCAACATAGAGTCTCTTTTAACCTCAATACAAATTTTTGCAAAACATATACATTCCATATTCATTGTTTGGGTGTCCATACATATAGGCTTCCTAACTAGCTAGGAAGCTTTTTTCCTTTAATTGTGTAGAATTCAAGAGAAACGTTATGGAAGTTAACCCACAACGAAAAAGCATCGATATTTCTCCTATCAAAATTAATACCTGGTTTCCATTTTTTGATGAACATGGTTGGCCACTAATGTGTCAGGGACCTTTTTCGATGATCTGGTTAAAGTTATTCTCAGTTGAGAACTTGAATAGGAAGGAGTCGTCCTCCATTAGCATCACTTTCTCAAGACCCCTCTATCCCACCCAGCCATGGCTTAAGCTTGCACAACTGGAAAAGCAAGCCTTGTTCTAGAATACACTCACCAAAGCAATAGACCAAACCTTGGTTCTAGCCTTTAGAAGATTGATAGGAGGTATAGACATTCCCTCTTTCATAACATTCTGAAAATGTTTGAGCTATCTCTTTTTACATTAGATCTAGGGTTTATTTTTCTAAGCAACTACATATTGATTAACGCCAGTCTTAGCCTTCATCTCACTGGCTATTAAAGGAGAGTTCTCCCCAGTCTTTGTCAACTTTGTTGAGCTTATAAGAGGAGGAAAGTATACCAAGTTCAGGTAAGAGGGGGAGACACCCTCTCCTCTATTTTCCAGGCCTTCAAAAAGAATATTCGGTGAAGCAAAGTTAGTAGCTAAGGACCCAAGAGCACTGTTAAAGGTCGAAGCTTAGCAGAGGCGACGAAGAAGATTTAAAAAAGAGGGATCTACTGAGGGCAAGAAGGTAAAGCTGCTAGAGAAAAGGTAGAGAAAAGTTTAGTTAAGAGAAAATTTTCCCTTTTTTATTTATTTTTACTTAAATTAACGGTTAAGATTTAATATACTATTAAATTAGAAAAACCCTAAACCAAATTTAATATGAGCCTATAGAAAATATAAGTAAAAACATCAGGTTATATGTCTTATAGTTTCCTCCCTGTGATGAGCAATATGTCGCGAGCAGAGGACATCAATGACATCTTTTTGTATTATCTATTTTCACTTAACATGGGAACATCTTTATAGGATTCGCTTCAAAGTTATTGTTTGGATCTTCTTTAGCTAGTAGTCGTTTACTAGGAATTCGCCATCATTATTGTGAAATAACATGAATTTTGATTTAGCCATTTGTAGTTGTTGATGTTTGCCTTGAATTTTTTCAAAACCCATAATAAAGACATGTTGTTTTGTCATCCTCTTCTTTCTTCTTGGACTTACGTGGCATGTCCATATCCAAGCTTTTTTTTAGTGGAAGAAATCACCATTACTTGGCTCACTTGTCTATCAAGTGGATTGAATGGAATTGGGCAATGAACCGTGTCAGCATTCTCACCAAAGTTTAAAGGAAAACCATATCTATATAAACTCAGCCATTTGCACAGTTTTGTCAAGGAAAACAAGGAAGAAAGTGTGAGAGTAAAGTTGTAAGGCCCCAAATTATACCCTAGTTGAAATGTTACTTGTTCATGAAGGCATATGTGGTAGGTGTTAAATTGTGACATGATTGTAAGTTGTATATGCTTTGAATTTTGGTTTGATCTTGAATTTTGGTTTAATGGATCATACTTAGTGAATTGGAATTAATTAACACCATTAGAGAATTGAGGTATTGAAATGTACATTTGGACTACAAAAATTGTCAAGTGGCAAGTCAAGTTAGTACAATTTAGTGACATTTGGCATAGTTGATGCATTAACAAATGACATAGTTAATAAATTGACAAATGGTAGCAATAAGTGAGAGACAAATGGTCTAATATATTAGTGACATTTGGCAGTCTCATAGAAGAACATGTGTACTAGCTAGGGAGAGGACATGTGACTTGTGTCTTTATGTAACAAATGTCCCTAAAGCAAGATGAGTCGTCTTACACATGGCATGTTTTTAACATTGGCTTTGTTTCTACCGTTCACTTTCTGCCATGGTTCATCTCTCTTTTCTCATCTCACCATTGAAACCCTCTCTTTCACTCATGATTTTTGGATTTTTGCTTCAATTTAGATCATCATCACTTTGAGTTCTAGTAAGTTACTGCATCAAGAAGTAAGTCTTTCTATTTTCTACGTTATTGATTTGTTGGTGCTGAAATTTGCACCTTGGTCTAGGAGCTGTGTATGGTTGTTTGGAAGACTAGTTGGCTTGCTTCTTTGGAGTTGTTCTTTGAAGGTAAGAGAGAAATGAAATTCTAAACTTGATAGCATATTGCGTTATGAATTATGTGATGTTTGAAATGGATAGAATATGTATTGAATTGATGATGAATTGAGGTCTGGAACATGATAGTTGTTGATAGCTTTTGCTTTGATTTTTTTATGTATGAAAGATTAAGGATTATGAGCTGCCTTATGAATGATTTTTGAATTATTTTGGACATGAATTTGATGAGTTATTGAAGCATGAATAAGGTAGAATTGAAGTGAAATTGATGGACTTTGGTGAAGGTGTATCGAATGGAAGTGAAGAAGACAAGTTTTGAAAAAAAATAAAGGTTGTGGGTGAGTGAACCTTCAGTTCACTCATCCCACGATTGTGGGATTTATAAGGCTTGTTGGCGGTTACATGAACGGCCACATAACTTCCACCAGTTTATTCTATTCTCATACAAAAGGAGGAACAGGAAGTTGGCTTAAGAGGTTATCTTCTTAAGAAAAGAAATATATCAGAAACAAAAAAAGACTTTTTGTTCTCTTTTCTCTCGGCACTATTTCTCTTCTCTTCTTCGCGTGAAACACACCATCAAGGGTTTGAGTTTGTGGCGTGGATTAATCGGTGACTCTAGTAGCTTACCAAAATTCGAAGACTAACAAACAACAAATCGATCCGACAATTCCGCATTAAGGTCAGTCCTTATATTTTCTACAAGGCTTATTCCCACAGTTTTGGGAAGTATTTAGGAACGAAAAAAGGTTAGTTTTGGCAATTGTTGGACTATATAAGGTTAAGGTACTTTATAATGGTGTAATTGGACTTAATTAAGGTGAAAAACGAACCTAGTTTTATGTGGAATAAGTTAATTAAAGGTTTAATAAGATTTGGATTTTTAATTGAAGTAATAATCTTAAAGAAGGTGTTATTAGATAACAGAGCATTTAATTTTGGAACTTTTAAGTTGTTAAAGGAATGAAGACTACTTATGAAGGCTAATGTGATTTAAAGAATAAGAGTAATGTGTTAGTTGTGAATGTTTGTGAATTGGGAACTTATGTGACTACATGTAATATGTAATTACTTAATGCATTAATTGGTGCATTATTACAAATGTTTATGTTCATGAGGCATGTTAAGTTTGATTAAATGTGAATGATTATATCCTATGTGAGCAAAATGGAATAAGTTATATGATATGTATTGTATCTTTTACATGTGATTCTGAAATCTGAAATGGATTGTTTTAAAACTGTTAATTCCTAGTCGTGCATAAATAGGCATGCCTAGAAGGGTCTACTGCTGCTCCTGTGACACTAAGGTGTCTCCTGATATTAACACTTCGGTGTCTCCTAATATCGACACTTCGATGTCTCCTGATATTTGACATAACAGTGTCTCCTATTACTGAGACGGACTTCTTTCTTGTTCTATTACACCAATTATGGTATCTTCTGTTTTGGTCCTATTACCCACTTCTGTAAAAAGGATTAGTAGTCTAACTTGTTTTTTGTTCTGATATACGTTCAATTCTGATATAAGTTAAGCTCAGTTATGATATAACTAAATTATGTTCTAATATAGTCAAGTTCTATTCTGACACAATCAAGTTCTGTTTTGATACCTTAAAGTTCTATTTTGATATTATGGAATTCTGTTCAAATACTTGTAAGTTTTGTTCTGAAGCAAGTACATCCTGTTCTGATATGTTATATTTTTTCTGATGCAAATAATGTGGGATTGTTCTTTAATTTGAACAATCAAAGGTTGTATGTGATTTGGCATGATTCATTGCATGTGAATGCTAGACGACTGTTAGAAACAATTGCTAGATTATATCTTGTTTAGTTATTCCCCACTAAGCTATATGCTTAGCGCAATGATTTTTCCTTCGTGTAGGTTCTGATAAGAAGTTTTAAAAACTAGGACAAAGAAACCCACAGTGGCCAAGAAGAATGTCTTTTGTTTTTGAAGATGTGTAATTGAGTTTGTATAAGAGTTGTATTTATTGTAATGAGACAGTTTGTATATTTGTGAATAAGGTTTGTAATATCCTATAAATGATTTTTAATAACCTCACTACAGGATGGATTTAATATGTAACATTCCACCCCCCTACTGGAAGGGTAAAATAGGAAATTTGGCATAGGATGGGATTGGTAGGGATTAATTGGTACTGTTCAAGCATAATAGGATTGGTTCACAGTCACAATTGTGCACATGAACTTACTGGACATGCATACATGACATTCCCGGTTTGTGTTCCTAAGACAATTTTATTGGGATTAACGTGGTTAATGGGTTTGAAAAATTATTCTGAGTGTGCCGTAAATTGTTTTCTATTTTAAGGGATTTTTAGAAATTTTTCTGAATTTTTCCGGAGAAAATTCTCGGACCGGAAAAAAAAACGCCAATTGGTGAACCGGTCGATTGTCGGTAGCGAAAATTGCTACCCAATGGCACTGTATTATTGGGTATATTATTTTGGGATTGAAATTAGGGTCGTTGGAGTTGATTGGGGTAAATTTTTGATCAGGATTATTATATGATTAGTTTGACTTTTCTTTTAAAGTGTAAACCAATCACATTTAGCCAACTTAGACCTTCATTTAATGCTCCCATTTGATCCTATCGGTTTTGCCTTGAAATTGAATAAAAAAAGAACAAGTTGGAGGGTGTTTCTTTACTCATCCGAAACTAGCTTCACATTTTTCCTCTCCTCCATCGATTTTCTCCTTCTCCATTATCATTGATTTTTGCTTCTTTCTTCACCTTCCTCCAAACTACTTCATGCTTCTTGTCTTACCATCATGATGAGTTCTTGTTGGAGGTTAGAAGAAAAGGTTAGAAGGCATATTTAAGCAAAGAATTGAGAAGAAGTGAGGATTGGAAGTTAATAGGTAAGTGATTTTCATGTAAGTTTTAAATGATGTTTTAGTATGTATTAAATGCCATGGTAGTTAAGAGTAATTAATGGAGCATTTATTATGTTTGGAATGCATTAAATTGAGAATTATCATGGCTTGAATTAATGGATATAGGTGAGGGTTAGTTATGAAGTGAAAGTAGGATGATTAAATGGTTTTAACTTGTTTGGAATTACATTTGAATGATGAATTGTGTAGATGAATTT
>JAOTBA010000007.1:17294896-17306373 GCA_025629845.1 Erythroxylum squamatum
AAAAAAAAATTATGATCGTTTGTTTCGATTCGATGGTATTTCGTTAAGAGGTTGGCTTCCGGAAACGGTGCCCAACATTTCTCTTCTAAAGTTTCGAGTGATAAAGATCAACAGAGATTAAAAAATGCAGGTGTAGTTTGACATAGGGATAGAGAATACACCAGAAACTGCTTCCCAGTCTAGTCCAGAGATAAAAGGTGATGTTTAGACATCCACTCAGTCACTGCAGCGTTGTATAGCTGGAGACAAATCTAGAAGAGAAATTAAACCTTAACAGAGATATGCTGAGATTGATTTGGTTGCATGTGTTTTGAATGTGGGGGAGGGTTTTGAGTTTAGTGAAGAACCTTCTACCTATTCAGAGGCAGTTAGTTATGAAGACTCTGGCAAATGGATGCTAGCTATGTAAGAAGAGATGGAATCCCTTCACAAGAATGGTACTTGGGATTTACTGAGATTACCTAAAGGTAAGAAAGCTATTTGTTGCAAATGGGTATTCAAGAGAAAGGAAGGTACACCAAGAGTTGAAGAAGCCAAGTACAAGGCCAGGCTAGTTGCTAAGGATTATAGTCAAATTCCGGTGTAGACTTCAAAGATGTGTTTTCTCCAGCTGTAAAACATAGCTCAATTTGAGCTTTGCTATCTGTTGTGGCTATATATGATTTTGAGCTTGAATAGTTGGATGTCAAGTCAACATTCTTACATGGAGAACTTGAGGAGAACATCTACATGCAACAACAAGAGGGTTTCGTAGCTACAAGGAAGGAGGATTGAGTGTATTTGCTGAAAAAGTCCCTATATGGTCTGAAACAGCCACTTAGGCAATGGTATAAAAGGTTTGACTCATTCATGATTACTCAAGATTTCAGAAGATGCAATTATGATAGCTATGTCTATTATAAAAAGGTCATTGAGTGGTCATTTGTTTATTTACTCTTATAAGTTGATGATTTGTTGATAGCAGCCAAAGATAAATCAGAAATAGTAAAGGTGAACACCTAACTTAGTAAAGAGTTTGGGATGAAAGATTTTGATGTAGCAAAGAAGATACTTAGCATGGAGATTTTGAGAGACAGAAAAGCAGGTAAATTTTATTTAACCCTAAATGGTTATATTGAGAAAGTTTTGCATAGATTCAATATGTAAAATGCCAAAACCTGTTACTATTCCATTAGCTCCACATTTCAGACTTTCATCTGCTTTATCTCCTAAATCAGATAAAAAATATCATTTTTAGTTGTTTTCTTCTTGCTGCTCCTCACTGTTCTGCAAACCGTGTATTCAGTCCTTTCTTATCATCATTCGTAATGATCTAGTCCGAATTCTCTTTTCTCATTCAGTTATGGACAATCTAGATTCTATAAACCAAGTTGTTTGTGTGCTACTAGTGTGATCGAAGCTTGGTTTGTAGCTTTCAAGTAATCTTAGTCATTGTCTATTTTCACATGAATGTCGAAGTTCTCCAATCATACGGGAGACAGTTCCAACTAGGTTTTGCTTGTGAACCAAAACTTACTATTGGCAATGTCATATTCACGTGGAATGATAGGGAATGAGCTTTCTTAAAGCATATTATAAACCATGACATACCCTACAAGATTACTATTAAAGAAAGACTCAATAATATGGTAATAGATTACTTGTTACCATTATTTTGTTCCTACTTTATTTTATGAATATTTATCTATTTAATAAATAAGACTTACAAATTCTTGATAAGAATTATACCTTATTCTGCAAGATTACTATTAAAGAAAGACTCACTAGTATGGTAACAGATTGCCTGTTACCATTATTTTGTTCCTACTTTATTTTATGAACATTTTTCTATTTAATAAATAAGACTTACAAATTCTTGATAAGAATTATACCTTATTCTACAAGATTACTATTAAAGAAAGACTCAATAATATGGTAACAGATTACATGTTACCATTATTTTGTTCCTACTTTATTATATGAACATTTATCTATTTAATATTCTTATTCTAAATAAAAGGTAATAATAGAACCTCATTCTTCAAAAAACAAAAAAGTAATAGAATCTTATTGTCAATATCTGTTATTATATTTTGGCTTCTTTAACAATTGATTCTAAATTATATTCTTGGACATAACTAGGATCGTGTCCTATCAAATTATCCGTTGGCACCAACTTATATCTAGGATTAGATTCCTTATTCTCCTAGATTTTATGTAGGTGAATAAGTACTTTATAATTGAAAAATGTTTTTGGTTAACTATTAATAGCTATTTATGGTGAATTTTATCATAAAAATAAAAATAAATATTTTAATAATGGGTCATGTAATAAGGTCATAATTATTTTACTGGAACTTAAAGCGCAACATAAAGAATTTGAAAATGGAAATTTTCTTGCTTCCTACCTCTTGCAAGGCACATCCATTGTTTTGGAAGTGATACGTCAGAATAAGAAAAAGGAACAAAAGGCAAGAAATTACGGTTATATTTCACTTTCAATTCGCTGTTAGCTAAAGAGAATATTGCAAATCCAACAATTTTGGAATAAAGATAAGGTGATATGTTTTATTCTGAGATACATGAAAGTTGATCTCAAGCATAGTCCAAAGAATGTAATTCTTTACTTATATTGTTAGCAAAAAGTATAATTCTTTACTTGTACTATTAGTTACTTAAATAGAGTATTTTAAGTTGAGATAATAATTTAAAAATGTTTAATTTTTAATTTAATAGTAATTTTAATAATTTTCAATTTAGTTATTAATTTTTTAAAATTCGTATAAATTTAGTCAAAATATTATTTTTGTTAATGTGAGTAATAGATAAAAATCTAAGTTATATTTGATAAACACTGTTGTTAATACAGTTAGTAGATAAATGGCGAATTAAGTAAAAAGTATGGAAAAGTAGTTCAGTGAATTTTGAGATACTTGCGTGACTCTACTAATGTTTGTTTGAAATTTAGGAGAACTAGACATGAGATTATTGGGTATGTTGATTCTGATCTTTAGATGATCTTGATAAGAGAAGATTGCTTGCAGAATGTTAGATACTCTAGCTTGAATGTCTAGAGATCCAAATACTATTGATAGAAAATCAGTGATACACACGACTATTACAAGTAAACCGATGATCACTCACTAACCAGAGCAATGGCTGCTCCTCAGGGGAAGAATGTTTTCTTTCACTGTCACAATATTCTCTTACTTTCAGAATGCCTTCTCTCCTCTCTCCCATCCCCTCTTAGCTACCCCTCGTACAATTCTGTTATGCCAGTGCCACCTCAACCCATTTCTAACTAACTCTGACATCACCCTTTTTCTTCCTACGTGAATATACCCTCCATATCCCATGTTTAGTATTATTGTCATCAGCCCTAACATTGCCCCCTCCTAGAAGATCAGCCTTGTCCTCAAGGCTGAAATGAGAAAATTGGCTTCGAAGAACACTTTCATCTTCCCAAGTAGCATTCTCTATAGGCTTGCCTTTCCAATGAACCAACCACTGTCGAATTGAGTGCCCCTCCTTGGAGATAACTCTGCTGGCTAGGATAGATTCGGGTTCCACCATCTCCTCTACTTCGACCTTCATACCCTCTGGTAAGGTTGCTTCCACTGTGTAGTTGCCAACTGCTTTCTTTAATTGGGACACATGAAAAACCGGGTGGATCCTAGAATGTTGTGGAAGTTTAACTTTGTAAGCAACAGTTCCCAACTTCTCCAGAATTTGGAATGGTCCAAAATATCTGGCTGCCAGATTCTGATTAATTCTCCAGGCCACCGAAAGTTGTTTGTGAGAGTGAAGTTTTAAAAACACCCACTCTCCTACCGTAAAGGATAAGGGAGTCCGCTTTCTATCCGCAAATTTCTTCATCTAATCTTGGGCTCGCTGAAGATTATGTTTCAGCTGAAGTATAGCCTCATCCCTATCCACCAATTCCCTTGCTACAGTCTCCACTTTTGTTTCCCCTTGGGAGAACCGAACTAGTGTGGGAGGTTTTCTTCCATAAACCAATTCAAAGGGAGTTGATCCTGTGGATATGTGAAAATTAGTGTTGTACCACAATTCAGCCCAAGTAACCCAATAAGACCAATGTTTGGGCTGTTCGGAAGCAAAGCACCGCAAATAGGTTTCTAAGCATCGATTAAGGACTTCGGTTTGTCCATCCGTCTCCGGATGATAGGATGAACTCATTTTAAGCATAGTCCCCTGCAGTCGGAACAATTCCCTCCAAAAATAACTCACAAACAAGGGATCACGATCACTTATGATCGATGAGGGAACTCCGTGTAGACGGACAATCTCTTTTACAAATACTTCAGCCACACTCTTTGCGGTATAAGGATGTTTCAAAAGGATAAAGTGGCTGTACTTAGACAATCGATCCACCACCACCAATATCGCTTCATATCCTCTAGATTTAGGAAGTCCCGTGATGAAATCCATGGAGAGGTCCTCCCAAATTTGGTTAGGAATCGGTAGGGGTTGCAACAAACCCCCCGGTGAAGTTGCTGCATATTTTTGCCGCTGACAAGTATCACAAGACTTAACATAGTCTTGAATAGCCCTTTTCATGCCAATCCAATAGAGATTTTGAGCAATCCTTCTATATGTGCGAAGGAAACCTGAATGGCCCCCTATAGGTGACGAATGAAACTCTTTTAGAAATAAGGGAATAAGAGCTGATTGAGCTGAAATCACTAACTTCCCTTTGTATAAGAGAATGCCTTGGTGCCACGAGAACCCCTTCTTTGCAGCTGGATTTTGCTGCAATCTCCCAATAATATCACTGAGTACCGGATCCTTGCTAACTTCCTGCTGAAGAATGTGATGATCAGCCCAGACTGGATATGACAAAATACTCCCCAATTCAGCCTCTTCACCTATTCTGGACAAGGCATCAGCAGCCTTGTTTTCAGGTCCCGGTTTATAAATGACCTCAAAGTGATACCCAAGAAGCTTAGCCATCCAACATTGTTGATCCGTCGTGGAAACTCTTTGTTGTAGCAAGTATCTAAGACTTTTCTGATCCGAATAAACAACAAATGGTCTGCCTAACAAGTAATGGCGCCAATGGTGTACAGCCAAGACCAATGCCATCAATTCCTTCTCATAAGCTGATTTGGAAAGATTACCCTCCGATAAGGCCTTACTAAAATAAGCAATCGGTCTTCTATTTTGCATTAAGACTGCACCAACCCCCTTACCCGAAGCATCACACTCCACCTCAAAAGTTTGGGTAAAATTGGGAAGAGCTAGCACAGGTGATGTAGTGAGGGCCCTCTTTAAAGTATTAAATGACTCCAAAGCCGCTGAATTCCAATGAAACCCATCTTTCTTGGTTAATTCAGTGAGAGGCCTGGCTATCTTTCCATAATTCATCATAAACTTTCTGTAGTAACCCGTCAATCCCAGGAAACCCCTTACTCCCTTCACATTATGGGGGATAGGCCAGTTCTCCACACAAGACACCTTGGCAGGATCCACGGCTACCCCTTGGGCAGAAATTACATGACCCAAATAGGCAACAGTCCTTGTTCCAAAGTTACACTTCTGTCTGTTGACTACAAATTGATTGGCTTGCAACACCTCCAAGACAGTTGCCAAATGTAAAAGGTGAGTGTCCCAATCAGCACTATAAATGAGGATGTCATAAAAAAAAACCAGCACAAACCTCCGAAGGAAGGGTCGGAAAATGTCATTCATAACAGACTGAAAAGTGGCTGGGGCGTTTGTAAGCCCGAATGGCATCACAAGGAACTCGTAATGCCCATCATGTGTGCGGAAGGCTGTTTTATGAATGTCTTCCTCCTTAACCCGAATTTGATGATAGCCCGATTTAAGGTCTAGTTTCGAAAAGAACCCAGCACCATTCAACTCATCCAACAACTCATCCACCACCGGAATAGGGTACTTATCCGGTATGGTGACCCGATTGAGAGCCCTATAGTCCACACACATTCTCCAAGACGCGTCTTTCTTCTTGACTAAAATTACCGGACTAGAATAGGCACTAGAACTAGGGCGAATAATTCCCATCGATAGCATTTGCTGCACCTGTTTCTCTATCTCATCCTTGTGGTGATGGGGATATTTGTAAGGTCTCACACTAATAGGGCCTTGCCCTTGTTGCAGCACAATGGCATGGGAATGATTCCGGTCAGGGGGCAGCCCTTGCACCTCTAAGAAAACTTCCGGGAATTTATCTAGCACCTGGTTTAGCTCCAGATCCTCCTTGCTAGTAAGTTGCATCTGATGTGCTGCATCTGCAAATTCTCCTTCCACCGACACCATTTCACCCCCTAGGCTTGCTAGAAGTCCATGCAAGCTCACAGAATCTGCCAAATTCACACAGCCCTTGTGTTGAGTGGACTGAAACCCTGTATTCCCTTGTAGCTGAACATGTTGGCCCTCATGTTGGAACTGCATAGACATCTCCTTCCAATCCACTACTACTTTCCCTAGGGTTTGTAACCAGGCCATCCCGAGGATCACATCCATGCCTCCCAAGTTCAATACATAAGCATCAATCTTCCACTCTAGGTCTCCCATCCGAATAGGAATTTTCAGACATTTCCCTTGAGTAGTGACCCTGTGGCCATCTCCCAACCTAATGCCGATCACCTTGCTTGTCTCCACCATCAGTCCCAACCCACTAACCAGTTCAGGGGAAACAAAATTATGACTTGCCCCGCTGTCCACCAAGATCACAATCGGAACCCCCTGTATTTGTCCAGCCACCCTCATCGTTTTTGCCTCAGGCATCACTGCCTCATTCACCCCAAACGTTCCCATTGTTCTGCATTCCAAAACCATTTCAGCCTCCTCCTCAACATCGGCTTCTAAGGCGACGATTTCCCCATTTTCATCCAAGGTCTCATTTTCATCCAAGATTAACAGTCTCAGCTGTTTCTCTGGACATTGATGAAGGGCATGGAACCGCTCCCCACACCTAAAGCACAAACCTTTAGCCTTCCTGTCCATAAGTTCTTGATACGACAAGTGCCGCACCCCCCTATTCTTCTCTGTCGATCCCCGCCTATCACTGTCAGCTCGTCGGGTTGAAGTCGCCGAGGATGGAGCCACCGGTCTCCGCTGCGCCATGAACCCAGACGGACCCCCAAAGGAGTCGCGACCCCTCCCAGATCCAGAACCACCGTCAAATCGCCCTCGACCCATAGGGTTTGGGGGCTCCGGGTCACGTTGGGTCGGGTTGACCCGGAAGTTGCCCTTAAAAGGGCTCCTTCGGTGCGAAGACCACATGCGCTCCCGAGGACCCCGGCTGTCGACACCCCCACTATCGCCGTTCATCTCCTCCTCCACCGCCCTAGCTACCTTCATCAACTGATGCCTATTAGCAGGTCCGAAGGTTCGTACCCTTCTCCGAATATCGTCTCTCAGCCCACTCATGAAATACCCCATGAGCTGCTCTTCTGGTAGCCTACCCACTTGCGACGAAATAAACTCAAAAGCCTCAATATATTCTTCCACAGACTCTGTTTGCTTCAAATCCGACAACTCCTCAAAAGGATTATCGAACCTCCTTCCCCCATATCGGTCAATAAGAGCTCGTTTAAACTGCTCCCAACCCAGCTCTGGCTCGGTCTCGCGCAGAAGATTAAACCAGTGGATTGTTGACCCTTCCATGCTCAGAAGAGCTAGCTTCATCTTGATCATGTCCGAAGTGTGATGAACTTCAAAGTATACTTCGGCTCTCGTGATCCATCCTATTGGGTCCGACCCGTCAAACGTGGGTAGCTCCACCTTTCGGACGGACATCCTGTATTCTTCCATGGTATCATCAGATTGCTCCATCGGAAGTGACTGCCCACGACCTGTGTTTCTCTCTCTACTCGTATTCGCCCCCTTCCTGACGCGTCTCCACTGCTTTGTCCTTCCTCCGGTCTCTTCCCCAGCACCTTGCTCATTTCCAGCAGCAAAGCTCTCTGCTTTTCCCCCATCGTCGTTCGCATAGATGCCTGTATGTCCTCCATCCTTGCCTCTAAGCTAGCCATACGAGATTCCAATACGTCTACCCTGTCGGACATCTTCAGTGGCATCAAGGTGAGTTATTCAACTTCGCTAGTCTCCTAGACCCAATGGTTGTCTCTCCCTCAATTAGTATCCAGCAGGTCGGACCAATGTTAGATACTCTAGCTTGAATGTCTAGAGATCCAAATACTATTGGTAGAAAATCAGTGATACACATGGTTATTACAAGTAAACCGATGATCACTCACTAACTAGACCAATGGCTGCTCCTCAGGGAAAGAATGTTTTCTTTCACTGTCACAATATTCTCTTACTTTCTGAATGCCTTCTCTCCTCTCCCCTCTTAGCTACCCCTCGCACAATTCTGCTATGCCTAGTGCCACCTCAACCCATTTCTAACTAACTCTGACATCACCCTCTTTCTTCCTACGTGAATATACCCTCCATATCTTATGTTTAGTATTATTGCCATCAGCCCTAACACAGAATATGGCAGTTAGATAACGTCTTTAATAATTATATATCCATGCTTTTTCGTTTGAAAAAAATATAGAAATGAGTCATTTTTAGCTGCACAAGTAGTGCGCGGACTAATGATGATTAAAATACTCGCTACATTATAATCAAGTTCCTTGTAATTTGGCTTACATGAACATATGGACAATTCAATGGTAGTTAGATAAGGTCTTTAATAATTATATATCCATCCTTTCTCGTTTGAAAAAAAGAAGAAGAAACGAGTCATTTTTAGCTGTACAAAGTAGTGCGTGGACTAATGAAGTCAATGGGTCTTCAATAATTATATATCCATCTACAATTGAAAATATGCCTGCCACCTTCCATAATGATACTATGTTTGTTTTGAACTTCATCCCATAACAACATATCAAAATTTCATAACTAAGAAATCTCATATTGAAGCCACCTTCCCTTATTTATGATTAATTTTTAACAGTTGTTTATTGACATATTAACTTAAGTATTGAAACCATTTTTTATTTCCATTTCTTGTGAGCAAGCGAGGTATTATAATATCTTTATATATGTTTATTTTCTCAGGGGCATAATAGGAATAGTATTTCGATTATCTTCTGTTAGAATAATTGACAAGAGAATGATACTCTCGGCTTTGTAATACATACGATCTACTCGTTTAACGAGCATAAGTAATGAACCTTATTTACACAGAAATGGTTTGAAGTGAGCCAGACTAGAAAGAAACAAGCCCCACGTAAGGTACGTTACTCTTCTTTCTTTCTGCTTTAGAATTTTCCAGGTTTTTCATCGCACTCTTTTACATGCATTGATGATCAAGTTTTGGTGGCTACATATCCTTGAGTCAAGCGACAGCCTCTTCTGCGTTAATTAGCTCTTCTGATGTATCATTGATATGTTTTTGTCTGTTTTTCCAAAATTCTCCTAATCTTGGAAGGTGACAAAAGGTACGGGATTTCTTCCCTCGCAGCTATTAGATGATCCAATCTTATTGCCTTCAATTTTTCTATACCTACACCTAAAACTGAGCGATATAGACTGGTGCTATGTCTCCAAGCTTATTAAATTCCGTTGGAACTACATCTGCTGCCTTTTGAGGGTTACCATCTTAATCTTATTTAGGCGTTTATGACCCTGTAGAAGACAAAGTCATGTCTGACATGAATGAGATCGTCACTCATATAAAGAACGTGCTCAATCAACTACCTTCGACGCCATCAGATCGAATTTTACTAAAAGTGCCTAATTATCTGCGAAGTATTAAGGAGGAAGCCTATGAACCTTACATAATTTCAATCGGCCCATACCACCGAGGGAAAGATCATCATTTAGCTGCTATGGAAGAGCACAAGTTTCGTTATCTCAAACTTCTTCTTCAACGAAGAAGCGAGAGTAGCCTTGCAAACTATGTTGAGGCTCTCAGCAAGTTAAGCGAAAGAGCTAAGAATAGTTATAAAGAACGATTTTTAGAAGAAAGAATGGAACGACTGAAAGCAGAAAGACAGCCTGACAACTTCTTGAAAACAATGCTGGTTGATGCGTGCTTTATTGTAGAGCTGATTCGTAAGGGTGTAGCAAAAAACGTGAGCACTGAAGATGACGACCCTATTTTCAGATCGGAAGTGACTTTATATTTACTGAAACGTGACGTACTTTTACTTGAGAATCAGCTTCCGTTCTTCATATTACAAGAGTTGTTTGATATGACTTTATTACCAAACGAAGAGAGCAACCTTGTGGAAATGATCTTCTTGTTCTTCATGATACTTCCGGGCCAGGGCTACCAAAGGGAAGAACATAATTTGCCAAAAGTCCCATTCCGTCATTTGATGGGGTTAATTCACGACAATTGGCTTCCTTCTCCGCAAGGAGTGAAGGCTTACCTGAACGAGACAGACCAGGAAAAACAAAGAACCAATGATGCAAAAGCTCACATACGATGTGCCACAGAGTTCCATGAAGCAAATATCAAGTTGTCCATCGATTGCGGCTTAATATGTAGAAAAGAAGCAAGCAAAAAAGATGATGCAAAAGCTCAAATACGATGTGCCACAGAGCTCCATGAAGCAGGAATCAAGTTCAAAAGGGCAGAGGCAGAGGGATGTAGTATATTCGACATAAAATTTGCAAAGGGGGTCTTAGAAATTCCAAAGTTGACAATTGAGGACATGACAGAGTCTCTCCTAATAAACCTAATTGCTTATGAGCAATTATGGAAAGACGATATATATCATGTCATTGACTATGCCAAGTTCATGGATTGCCTCATAAACTCTAACAAGGATGTGGAATTGCTTTGCCGAAGTGGAATTATCGTCAATCGCTTGGGGGATGATGAAGCGGTAGCAAGCATGTTCAATGGACTTCTTGACAATGTCGGGATCCGAAAAAGATCATTCTACTTAGAAACATATATAAAGGTGAACAAGTACTATGGTAGGAAATGGAATTTATGGAAGGCAAAGCTGAGACATGACTACTTCAACGGTCCGTGGGCATTAATATCATTTTTAGCTGCTGTCTTCTTGTTGCTCATCACTGCTCTGCAAGCCGTGTATTCAGTCCTTTCCTATCATCATTTGTGATGATCTAGTCTGAATTCTCTTTTCTCATTCTTCGGTTATGGACAATCTAGATTCTATAAACCAAGTTGTTTGTGTGCTACTATAGTGTGATCGAAGCTTGGTTTATAGTTTTCAAGTAATCTTAGTCATTGTGTAATTTCACATGAATGTCGAAGTTCTCCAATCATACGGGAAACAGTTCCAAATAGGGTTTTGCTTGTGATCCAAAACTTACTATTGGCAAGGTGATATTCACGTGGAATGATAGGGAATGAGCGTATTATAAACCATGACATACCCTACAAGATTATTATTAAAGAAAGACTAAGAGATGTATGATTCACGGGGGGAATGGTAATAAAAATGGGAATGAATATAGTAAGGAATGAGAATGAATATTATCATTATAATTATGATGGTTGGTTAAGAGGAAGAAATGATTAC
>JAOTBA010000007.1:17342462-17352774 GCA_025629845.1 Erythroxylum squamatum
GTCACTGAGCACTTTTAGTAACAACCCTATAGTGACCACCTGTGACCAACCCGATTTTGGTCGCTATAACTTTTAACAACCATTTTCTTACTTTTAGCAACCATTAATAATAGTTGCTGAAAGTAATTTTTCTTGTAGTGTTATATAAGAAAATTGGTCTATTATTGAAATGCCAAGGACTATTATTTAACACCCTTTGAGCCTTTTGTTATGTATTGAACTTAAAGATATATTTATTAAAATAAAAAATAAGTAATTCAACCAATCCTTAGGATTTATAGGTTTTTGTTGCCTAGGCATTTAGTTAAGGAAATGTTGGTCATCTGTCCAAAAAGAAGCCTAATAAAGACCTGGACCATTTTGTTACATTATGGTAACTCAATGAAGGCAAGAATAAAACATTAGGAGGGAAAATCAAAAGAAGAATGGAGAATGCCAGTCTATTTTAACAAGAAGGAAAGAATGGAGTGGACATTAAAAACCTAAATAAGGAGTTTAAAAGAGAAAATGAGTGTAAAAGATTGTAAGGGAAACTATAAATAAAACCAGGGAACAGGAAACCCTATCTTAATATGAAAGGATCAAGGAAGTGCTTAAGAGATTAGGGACCAAAAGGATGGTAAGTCAAAAAAGGATTTAGAGTTAGCCAAAGATCCCAAAAAATGGACGCTAGAAGGAGGAAGAAGAGAGAAGCTAAACTTTCTCACTCTTGCCATTTCCTCACATCTTTCTCATAATATACAAGTACATTTCAATTTCACGTATAAAATCTTTACAATTTCAAGTCTAGAAATGATTTCAAGTTTATAAGATTTTTTGAAGTTGTTATAAAGTTATAAGATTTTGATAAATTTATTTTGCTTTTTATAATTCATTTATAAGTGCATCATTGTAGATTGAAGTTCCTTAAAAGAATAATTTATAGAAAAACAAATATTAATGATTTTTAAAAGAATAATAGAACAATTGTGTTACCACAAACAGTTTTGAAAAGAAAAATTCAAATAACAAAGTATAAGCATATAAGCTTAGCTAAACAGTCCTTCAAACACTGAAAAAATCTAAAAAAGGTAGTTGTTAATGCTTTAAGGACACTGAAAAGGATAGCTTTTCATCTCTTAATAAGATATATTGGATCTTGGAACCTTGATATTTAGCTCCTTAGTATAGCTTGAAGTATGTCACATCAAAGCAATTTGAAGTTTTTCTTCTCCTAACGAGATATGTTAGATTTTTGAACCTTGATATTCAACTTCTTATTATAGCTTGAAGTCTGTTACATCAAAGCAGCTTGAAGTCACTTCAATTATAGAAGTATTACTCATCATCATTTACTACATATTCCACTATATTGCACTGAAATAATTTCCCTTATCTAGCTCCTTAAATTTGTTATTAAGCTCCTTATGTCTCAGTTGGTTTTTCAAAAAATTCTCAAGTTTCTTTTCCTCTAAGTCTCATAGATATAGTAGCTTAGAGTTATCATGAATAACTTAAGGCCCTATTTAAAGTTATACTTGATCTTACATACCAATGTCATGATATTTTTCCATACATTTGTTACATATACTTGATTGCACCACTGCATTGCTTACCTTTATATTGCTATTGAGTAGTTGCAATTAAAATTGTATCGTTTCTTATTACTATTGACAGAGGTAATAAATATTGTTGATTTGAATGCTTCTAATCTTGTGTTATTTCTAAATTTTTTACTTTGCTGTCATTGATAGAATAAAGACTACTCTTGGGAAACAACTTTGATCCCAAACTAGTTTATGCCAGACACCCTTAAAAAGGGGGGTTTGAATAGTTTTAGGCATGTTTTGTTTGTAAACCTACCTAATCTGTAATCAACCTAAGTAGTTTTACCTTCTCTTATAGTATTGGGGGTAGTAAGATGGTACAATAGACATAATAGAGGAGAATCCCCTTAACTAATAACCCTAGTCTCTTCCGTTTACAACTCCCCTTAGCTTTAGCATTGACAGGCATCGAATGCTTAACATTGCGGAAGCTTGGGAGTTTGTATAAAGGGACTTGGTTCTGCCAATTATCAAACTATAAAGAAGTACTGCTTCCACTGCAACTAATGCATTTATTATTTTGCTTTTTGATGCCTCTCAAGTTTAACAATTGCATAAGTATCCAAGAGGTACTTACTTAAAGTTTATAGCTCTAAAACATTTATAAGAAGTGGGTGTGTATCCAATATAAACCTGTAAGAATTCCCTGTCTATAAGAATTTTGATATCCTCTTAGTTAAGAGCATGTTATTGATTGATGCGATGATTTGGAAAAATCATTTATCCATAAGGAATTTTGCACTAAATTCTCTGCTTCCTTGATGATGATTCAAAGTAGACAAAGATTGAAGCTCCAATCCATATAGAAATTGTTGAAATAGATGATATTTGTTATAATTTTCCAAAATATGAAAGGATTCTATTGTTTCAACTCCTTATTCTTATTTGTACATAATCAAATAAAGGTTGGCATACTTTATTTACGAGTCTCGTAGCAATAATTGGGTTCTAAAAATATTTAAAGGAGGCATCTCTAACTTTAGGCCTATTATTTTTGTTAGATACTCAAATTGGTTAGGATTGTTTCCTGATACAAATTAAGCTGCAACTTTTTCTCCAAGTTGATTTTAAGGCCTAACATGTCAATTAATTTTTGTATAGTTTCCATATGCAATCCTATAAAACTTGTATTAGCTCTACACAATAAAAAAAGATCATTAACAAATGATAAAAGATTGTTCTTTATCTTTTGGCATTTGTCATGATATATGAATCTTCTTCTTTCTCTTATGTTCTTCTTTCTTAGCTTTGAAAATACGTTTATGCAGGTTGTGAAAAGATCATGGGAAAGATAATCCCCTTTCTTTAATCCTTTTCCTCACTTGAATGTTTGGGTGGTTTCATCATTGACAAAAATGCTTGGAAGTGGATGTAATGCACATTTTTATCCATTTGATGAATAGTAGAGGATAATCATTAACTTTTAGTGCCTCTAAAATAAAGCTCTAAGTTGATGAGTCGAAAGCTTTATAGATATCAATTTTTATTATGCAACTCTTAGCAGTTTTGCTTTTATAGTAGTCCTTAATCAATACTTATAAAAGGAGTTTATTGTCACCTGTACTTATTCCTTGAATGATGGGCCCCTAGCTTAGATTGAAGATAAAATTGAATATGCTTTTTATTCTATTGGCTAGCAATTATCTTGTAATCACGTTACAATAAAAAACATGTTTATACTCGCTAGCCGAGTTAGTCTTCGTAGGAATAAGGTATACATGAGTTCTATTTAATTCCTTAAGCATTTTACAATTTGAAAGAAGTTTTTGAATAGTGTTTGATACGTAATCTCATATTAGTTGCCATGATCTTTGGAAAAATAAATCATTTAGACCATTTGGTCTTATTTCTTTTCTAGGATTTAAGTTAAAAAAGAGTTGTTTAATGTCCTCCTCATTGAACTGATTTGATAGGCTCCTTATTAATCAACTTTGGGATAAAGGTTACGTTCTTATATTCAAACTACATTTTTTATTCAGAGCCTGAGTATAACTATGAATGTTTCCTTTTTCAGATTCTTAAAATAACCATTATTATGGTCTATATAAGTTTTTCATTAAGTACGGTTCAAGGCTTTCCTCTTTTATGATATAATTCCCATTTTGTAATTTATTCTCCTCCTATTTAACATTTTTAGTTTCGAATTAACAAAGTGTAGCTTCCTCATGGATTTATATACTTTAAATCCTTTTATGCTTACTTGCATCCCTCCGAAGACTACTACTTCAAATTCCTCTACCTTAGTTAAAAAGTTTTTAAATCTAAAAGGGTGAATCTTTATACCAAAGAATCTTTCATATCGAATCTCCATTAGTGAGTGATCTGTAGATAAATAGTTACTAAATTGAGTTTTGCATACTTTGATTTGGCTAAACTAAAGTGCATTCACCTATGATTTATCTTACTGCTTCCTAAGTATCCATTTTCCCTATTGACTTTTTGGTCCATGTAAAGTGATCTTCGTCATATTTCAAATTTGTTGCTCTAAATTTACTAATACAAGTCTCTAAATCCATCATTAAAGAGGTTCATCCCTATATTTTCCTATTTTAAATCATATGAATAAAGATTTATATTGAAGTCTTTTAGAATCAGCAAAAAGTGGTAACCTTAGAAAGAATATTTGTCAAACCATCCAAAGATCAACTCTTTTATAAGCAAAATTTATATCATAGACAAAAGTGATACTTATAGTTCTTGATTTGTTAGGACTTCAATTAACAAATGAATGAGATGAGGAGAATTCTTAACCTTAATCACCTTAATTAGACATGGATGATTGGTCAAAGTGCTTTACGACTTCTAAAAAAGCCATAAGCTATTTGTAAAGTCACTCTTCTTTATTTTTGTTTCTAGTAATCCTACAAACATAGGTTTTTTTAAATTATTGGTTGCTTTTTAAGGGAATTAATACCCCTTTCAATCTAAGTTATTATAGACATAAATATTAATTATTTAGACCACTTTAGCCCTTTCCCTTAGCTTTCCTTCCTAATCTTCTTATACTATATGGTGGGAATTCTTCTTTATTTGTCTTGTTGTCACTTGTATCAGCTAGAAGTAGATGTTCTTTTGAAATAGGGTTCCCCTCCTAAGGGATCTCTTACATCTCCTTTCCTATTTTTTATTCTTATACTGCTCCTCCTCTTTACTTCTTGTAGTTGCTCATTGTGTGCTATCAGAAAGTCCTCCTAACAGAACAAGTAATTATTCATTGCTCACATTCAATCTTCAATGACCATTTTGCCTATCTCTTTTGGTTAATAATTAGCTAATTTACTAGTTTCTTATATGTCCTCCTAATCATCTTTATTTGAGTCTGTATCCTAATCAGTTCCTCAAAATCCCCTCTTTAGAAATTTTTTTGAATTGCTCTCTAAATTGACTTTCCCTTTAGTTTAGGGGGTTCTACTGGTATGAAACTAAAATTTCAATTTCAATTAGTGTCCTTAACACCCAATCTCTATGACCTTAGTGATTTAGGTAGTTCCCTAGTTGTTTCCACTTTAATGCAAATTCTTGCATGTCTTATTCTACTTAATACAGTTGTTTTTTCATCTATGCATAATGGTATTTTAATTGAACTTACAAGGTAATTACTTAATCCTAAAATGCATTAGTATTATAGAGGTATGTTATAGAAATGATTACAAATAGGGATCACTTTTAACTTGGTTTTGTTAAGAACCATACCTAGTTTTCATTGGGTAAATATAATAAGATTTCTGTTAACAATTTAGGGTCCTTGTTCAAGTATTTTTAGAGCCATTCTTTCACTTGTGAACTTGAATAATAAAAAGTCATCTTCATTAATGAGAACTTTCTCTAATCCTCTATGTCCCTGATTTTCTTTAGCCTAGGTCTTTATGAGAGGATAAGGTAGTCTTTTATTTGAGAAGTAACCTACAAAAGTAGAGGCCCATCTTGCTGCTTCAGCTTGGAGAACTTCAAAAAGTGGTGAAACTACATTAAGTTCTTCTCCTTCTTGTTAAGGGAAGTAGGTTAGCTTTATGTCTTGGACTAAGTCTCCCACCAACTAAGACTATATTCTTTTCTCTTGGTTTAATCTTCAGGCTTCTAAAATGGACTATCTGTTAAAAAGTTGAGCTTAGTGCACCACAAAGGTCTTGAAGTTCTGGTTTTAGTCATGAACATAGATTTAGGATAATATGGAAGTTGAAGTCTTGATAAGTGAACTTGACGAGATGTTAGTGGTAGTGCTAAGAGGAGGAGAAAAGTTGCTCATAGTAGGTTGAGGATAGGGAAAAGTGTTAGGTGGAGAATGTCCAACTAATTTCTTTTACTTAATTAGTAATAATAGTTTTGCAAATAGAAGGGGCTTAAAAAATTTACCAAAAGAAGAAGTTAACGATGGGTTTTATTAATTTGGATTTGGTTAGAGTAAAGAGATATGAGAGCATTTGCTCACTTTAAGGCTAATCTTAATTTTCATGACAAATATTAACAAATTTTGTGCAAACAAACATTTAAACATAAAAAAATTAACAAGTAAACTTTGTCAGTATGGGGCTTTTAATAGTTTTAAATTATGTGAGTTAAGATTTAATAATTATTATATTGTAAGATCTTATACCTAATATTTCCTTTAACATTTTTAGTTGAATTGTTGTGAGTCGGAGTATTGATTCTACTATTACAATGCATTGGAATTAATTTCGGAAGGATTTTTAAAAGGTCATTTAGTTCTATTTCTATTTTTTGTTGTGATTTTTAGTTTTTATTTTTTGTTTATAGCTTTTGTTTTCTTTCAAATAAAAGCATAAATCTGTTTAGTTGTTAATGTCAATGTAGTTATATTTTTATTACTAATGATAATTACACATTAGATAAAACTCAAAGATAAATTATTTTGAATTTATTTTTTTATTTTAACCTCTTATATAATATTTATTAATAAATTACCAATTAAAATTATTTTATAATATTAATAATTTTATTTTATTTATAAATTAATATTTATTTTAAATATATATTAATTATTAAGTCAAAATTTTATTTTAAATATACATATTGAAGATATTATAAATTTAACTATATTTATTAATAATTATTAAATAATTTATTAGATTAAATTAAATTATTCATAATTATAGTTAATTAAGTATAATATTAAATTAAATTATTCATAATTATTTTTAATAATTAATATATTAAATAATTAAATAATATATATTTAGTTTATAGTAAATCAGATTATGAAAAAACAAAACTAAAAAACAAAAATTACATTTTATGGTTTTGGAAGAGACTAAAATAAAAAACAGAAACTACAAATACAAACAAACAGATTTTTATTAAATTTTAAATTAAAAATAAAAACTAAAAATATAAATAAAAGCAAATAGACCTAAGTGTCGGCACCATTGGTGATGTTAGGTGAATTGAATTATGTTTGCGCTGGGATTGATTTATTAGTTTAACTACAATTTAAGTACATGATGAGGCACACATGTTGTAACCTGTTGTTGCTAATAATTTTTGAAAATGGTGCTTTGACATGCATCTAAATGCTTTCCTCCTTGGTGTTCTCATTTATTTTTCAGGGATAAGAACACTGTGAGCACAGAAACTGCATCCTATAACAAATAACAGGGATAAGAACACTGTGAGTACAGAAGCAAAGCAGAGATGTTTTGGTCGAATTTTCCGATCTCCTTCTCTCTTTGAAGATGCTGTGAAATCTATCCTTCTCCGCAACTGTACGTAATTACGTTCAAGTCTTAAATTATGAATATGATTATATAATGAAGTGAGTACATATATGTTGGTTCTTTCTTCCAAAATCAACAGATGGTCAAGGACATTAAACTTGGCCCGAGCACTTTGCAACCTTCAACGTGAATTAAGTAATGGCTTAAGTTGTAATTATTTATTGTTAAAAAAAAAGCATATCGGAAAGGAAAGGAGTCTAGAGAAAGCAACCGGAAGCATTTGCACCAACATCAGTCTACAAAAACAATTTAAAGGCTGATGAACTATCAGTTATTGGCAACTTCCCTACGGCATGGGAACTGGCAGGTCTCAGTACGAAGTTCTTGAACGAGAGGCTCATTTGGGGTATAGAGCGAGGACCATTAGTAACCTTGCAAAGGGTGTTGAGAAGGGTACTATTAACTTGTATGATCATTTTGGAGATGAGGGGACAATTTACGACAAAACATGGGGCCAATTGACGGCGATCAAAGGTTTCGGTCCATTTTCACGTGCAAGCATCCTCATGTGTATTGGATTCTATCAAACGATTCCATCTGACACCGAAACTATAAGGCACATAAAAGAGGTCTTAACCTCACTTTTTTATGAAATCCTTTCGATTTTGTTGTTCTTCGATGGAGGAAATACTTTTGACTCTTTTCTCTTAGATACTCCTAAATTTGAATCACAACTCTTCAATTCTTTTTTTTTTTAAGTATTACAAACTTTTTCTTAATAAATCGATTGTTAAATAGTTTTATAGTAGGTTTGTGCATAAAGTAGTTATGTAACTTCAGATTTTGTATATGCATGGCCAGGTACATGGTAGAGAAAGTTGCAACAAACAAACACTGGAGAAGGATGTTGAGGAAAATTTTGAGAAGTATATATGCACCGTATCGATCCTTGGCATATTGGTAGGCCTCGACTCGAATAAAAGATTTGGGCATGTACACTGCAAGTATATTCTATGATAATTCTTTTCTTTCTTATTTTAAAACAAGTTTTCTGATATTATACCTAATTATGAATTAAAGAAATATGCTTAAATGATAAAATATAATAACATATTTGTAATTTTTTTTATAAATTTAGTGTGTCAGGAGAAATCTTAAACTATGATCTAATAGTTAGGAATTAAGCCTTCTCTCAAATAAAGTTTCATTCATTAATTTAGAGAACCGTCAATATTTTTATCTGTTGATATATTATTCAACTGACTTCAGGTTAATTCGAACTACTAAAAAATTATGAAGAAAACTTTGGCAAGCTAAGTGAGTTACCACCATCTAGTTATCATACTGTTACAGGAAGCTTTCACCGCTCTATGATGATGAATGATGATTATCAAATGACAACATAAATCTTTAGGGTTCTGCTGTCACGACACAGTATGCTATTAGAGTGAAATAATTAATCGTTTAAGGTCATATTCTTTACCTATCAACCATATTTACATTGTCTATTTCTTTTCAAAGACCTTTATTTTGTTTATAATGCTTTTCTTTTGGCTGTATAAGACTAATTTTGTGAACTGTAACAAAAATCAATTAATAAAATTTTGTTTACAACTATTTTTTATTTAGATGAGTTGCTATTTAATTAAATTTAAAGTAAGAACAGTAGTATGTTGAAAATTTTGTTATCTACAATTACAAATAAAAAAATAAAAACATAGAAACTAATCAACTATGATTTAGCTTTTCCATATCAAAAGAATTGATAAATTTGTGAGAAGTTACACTCCTTTTTGGTTTTCCTAGAGTGATTTTCCCAAATTTGAAATCTAGGACTCGTGTCTTGTGTTCTTTGATATGATATTATTAAATGATCCACAGTTTAAATAATGTGATTGAAAATAATAGCAAATTAACTACGCTTAAAGGGTTATAAAAAGTGAGACTTATTTAGGAAAAAAATTTATTTTTTAGTTTTAAAACAAAGCCAACAAAATATATTTTAAGAACATAAAATTTAAAATTTGGTTCAATGTGAGTTAACTTTTATCTAATCTTACTAATGATTAGTAAAGTTTCACAAATTTTGAATTGAACTTGACGTATGCAAACTTTTTATCTTGGGAGAGTCCTTTAAATAGTGGATTCAAAGGTTTTTTACTTTACCAGGGCCTTCTTTCAGCTTCTAATTCTTAAGTATAGCTCGTAACATTGAAAATAGTATTACAAGACGAGAGATAAAATTAGAAAACTAACATTTCAAGCTTTGGAGTTGTTCAATGCTTTAGATGATTGAGGATAACTTGACCATGACCATTCAAGAAGAAATGATTTATGATTAAGGAGATTAATTAGATGTTCTAAACTCTGAAGAATTTTTGAAGTCATTCAAGTATTTCTTGAAGGTATTGGAAAAAAGTTAGGAGCGAATAAAGTGTTAGAGAGATAAGAGACCATCGTTCGACTGAGCACCTTGATGTTTTTTGACATGACATCCTTCAGAAATTGGGAACTAGGGGGTCGGAGGATGGTGTTCTAGTTCTTCTCTCTTCCATTGATAATGGTCTTCGTTAATATTGGCAGCATGACTAATCACTTCCCCATCCATTTCTTAACATGGTTCAGGCAAGCAGTGAGCATCCATTGGAAAAAGCAATAGTGGAGTAGCACGCCATTTCCATTTCTTGGATGAATCTTCTCCAATTTATGGTGGTCACAGCAACAATAAAGATTCCACAATATCCAGATGGCTTCTTGATGTCTCAGAGTTTTTGGCTCTTCCTGGAAGGGGTGTTAAATGCTTGATAGATGGAAGACAAATTCTGGTGAGTTTTTCGGTGTACAATATAGGTGTTTTTGGGTGCATCAATTAAAAAAGATATTTTTTGACCCCTGGGGTACTCATAGCTATATACTGTGTCCTGATAGGTTGGCAATCGAAAGCTATTGACTGAAAGTGGAATTGCCATTCCAACATCTGTAGAAGATTTTGTAATTGAACTTGAAGAAAGTGCAGAAACAGGCATTCTTGTTTCATTTAATGACAACCTAGTT
>JAOTBA010000007.1:17402288-17426638 GCA_025629845.1 Erythroxylum squamatum
TCTGGTTAGGAGCAATCTTGCTCTGGTTAGGGAGAGATAGCTATATTTCTCTACGGTAGTGATATACACACCATAGTCATATTTCTATAATATAGTAAAACTCTATCATTCTAAACACAGGTTCCTATTATTAGGTACCAGAAGAAGGCGGCAAAGTTGATACAAGAGTTTACTGCTTCTGCTAATCAAGTAAGATGAGAAGCCTTTACAGAAGTTAAAGATGAAGGCATCTGACTCTGGCTTTGACTGAATTTTGTATTATCTAAATGTAGGTGGCACAAGAGACACTCTCTTTGATGAGAACAGTCAGAATATATGGAACAGAAAAATTAGAAGTTGGAAGGTAAAAATATCCCTAGAATGTTGTGCTATTATGAAGTTCTACAGGTATTCTTATTTTGGTAATAAGATTTTGAAATTTAAGTGAAACAAATTCCAGCAGAATACCTATCTGCGGTAATATATATGTTCTGACAGGAGGATGGGTATATCTCTTTGCCTTATAGGTATAAGTTGTGGCTGGAGAAATTAGCTGATATAAGCCTGCGGCAAAGTGCTGCATATGGATTCTGGAATTGGAACTTCAACACACTTTATCATTCCACTCAGGTGGAGCCCCTGTTATTGAGTTTTGAATCTTGAACTGTTGTTTGCGAAAAAATCTTTCTATATTTTTTAATTGAATAACTACTCAACATTTTATTGATATTTCTTATGATTTATCAGGCTCAATAAACATGGCGCTTCTTGACTTTGTCTTCATCACAAGTTTAATTTTAACTGGGTGTAGCTTTAAATTATACTAGTTTGGCACCCACACAACCTTTTGTGAAGTAAATGCTAGTCAATCAGGGGACATTTGCAACCTGTAATTCTATGCTCTTTGACATACTGTATTTTGTTTTTGGATAATTGTTTTTCCCTCACTGCCATTAGTTGTATCAAATTAATTATAGCAAGGTGATGCAGACCTAGACTTAAGCCAAGTATGAAACTGGATCCTTACTCAAGAGTTAGAAAGCTATTGCTAGGCTTACAATAATATCTACTTATAAAATGGTGTAATATAGAAACAACTTGTCAATTTTATTCTTTGGTAGAAACTAAGTGGTTATGCAACCACTGACTTCTACAAGTTGGAAAGTAATAGGTCAGGGTTATAGAAAGGTATTAATTCGAGCTTGGGTTCACAAAAAAACTGGTTGTAATGGCAATTTCATTCATTATTTAATGTGAAACAGTTAGTAAATTTTGTTCTTTGCCCTTAACAACATTTGATACTATGAAATATGAACCAATTATGAGCCTTGTTCTGGTAATCTTTCCTGGATTTGGATACTACATTATATGGCTCTTACGATGACTATTCACTTTTCCATTAAGATTTTTTTCTTTTGTTTGCAAAACATTTATGGTCTGGATTGACTTCCAACTTACTTGGAATTTGCATCTTTTTTAAGGTCATTGCTGTGGTAGTAGGAGGAATGTCTATTCTGGCTGGTCATATCACAGCTGAGCAACTTACGAAATTTATATTGTATAGTGAATGGCTGATATACTCTACATGGTGGGTAGGAGATAATTTATCATCTTTGATGCAATCTGTTGGGGCAAGTGAAAAGGTCTTCCAATTGATAGATCTCTTGCCAAGTGACCAATTTGTATCAAAAGGCAAGCTTGTTAACTACAGAGTGCCAGACATATTTGTTGCCTTTTCTTTGAGTTATTTCTTTTTATGTTGGTGGGTTATGCCTGTACTCTGTACTTAGAGATTGGGGGTTGTTGCAGCTTAAAATGCACATGCAATATCATGTTAACCAATGACTGCTTGATCTTTTAAAATTTTTAATAGAGAACAATTTCAAAAGCACATTCATATTAAATGACAATCGCATTGGTAATGTTATGGTTTAATGGTTTTCTAAGTGGTAACTCTGATGGACCTATGAATTGAATCTTTGCTATAAAATCTGCCTAGTGATCTGCACATTAAGATACTTTTGCTATTCTTTTCAGGAAGAGTCAAGTATATATTGAATACAAAATTGAATTGCAGAAAGCACTTTGGTGCAAGTCCTTTTTATCAATAATACATTTCTTCTGGTGACGATTCTTATCTTTGGTACTGGTGGATGTTACTGCTATTCAGGGTTAAAATTACAAAAGCTGATGGGAAAAATAGAGTTTTTGGATGTGTCTTTTTATTATCCTTCAAGAGCAACGGTATGCTTTTTCCTCTCTACCATTAACTGGACAGCACCTACATCCTGATCACATACCTGTCAATTTCTTTTAACTTTCACTTTTATGCCCTAAAGTATGGGAAATCTGTTTGAATTATACACTTGTGCATGTGGTTGTTATACTAGTTCCTGGTCCCCAGGCCAGTAAATATTTGCAGATTTCTTCATGAGAGTGCAACACTTTTATAGAGTTAATAAAATCTAGTAGGAGATGTTATGGTTTTTCCAAATGTCAAGATCGAAACTTCATTCTTTCTTTTGATGTTCTCAATAGGCCAATTTTTCATATCAAAGTCTGCAATTATCTCGATCTTGACTTAATATGATTTGCAGGTACCTGTACTGCAACATGTGAACCTTTTGGTAAATCCTGGGGAAGTGGTTGCAATTGTAAGCGAACTATCTTCCTATTCATCTTTGTTATACGGCAAAATCTGAATGATTTATTGTTTATTATTAATCTTGGTTAGGTTGGTCTTAGTGGCAGTGGGAAGAGCACCCTGGTCAATCTATTGCTCCGCCTTTATGAGCCATCAAATGGACAGGTAAATTTAGGCTGTGTTGTTCTTTGGACTTTGACAATCCTAATCTATTTTGAGATGGAATCAGTAAAATTTCCTAATTTCTACTGTTGATTAATGGCTTTTGTCTTGGAGAATGAAAACCAGTTTTTGATAAGAGGGTAGCTCCACAGTTGTTGCTACCTTTCAGTAATTGTCATTCTGTGGTTGCTTATTACTTAATCTAAGTTTAATTAATTGCAGATTTTAGTCGATGGCTTTTCACTTGGAGATTTGGACATCAAATGGTTCAGAGAAAGAATTGGATATGTGGGACAGGTCGCCCATCTACTTTTAGTGATATAGATTTTAGTATATCCAGAGGGCTACCTCCTTATAGGGAAACTCTTGAACAGGAACCAAAACTTTTCCGCATGGATATTAGTTCCAATATCAGATATGGTTGTCCACGAGATGCAACAGAGGAAGAAGTTGAGTGGGCTGCCAAGCAGGCCTATGCTCATGGCTTCATCACATCTCTTCCCAATGGTTACAAGACCCTTGTTGATGATGATTTGCTTAGTGGAGGTCAGAAGCAGCGAATTGCCATTGCTAGAGCTATTCTTAGGGACCCTGCCATTTTGATCCTTGATGAAGCCACCAGTGCGCTGGATGCAGAAAGTGAACACAATGTTAAGGTAACCACTTTTTGACAATCATATGCCATCACTTTGGGGTTTTTCCTTTTCTCCTCAACGAAGATGTTGAATTCAGGAAGTCAATGAATGGGAGGATTAGAGTTTTGACTTGTTTTTTTGTGATCAAATTAGGGTGTTCTTCGTGCTGTCAGAAGTGAGACAACATCAAGGAGAACTGTGGTAGTAATTGCACACAGGTAGTCTCCTACACTATGCTTCAAGTGTTACAATTGTGATTGGAATATTGATGATTAACTTTCTGCAGGCTCTCCACAATTCAAGCTGCTGACCGGATAGTGGTGATGAGTGACGGTAAAATAGTTGAGGTTGGTACTCTGGGAAGATCATATTGTTTTATTTTAGGAAGGTCAAGTGTTATATATAGGTTCTTTGTAAGATATCGGGGTACAAAGATCATATGGTACTATTTTCTTGCATTACCCATGTACTGCATTTACCATGCAAACAAACAATTTTGCTAAAGCAAATCTAACTTCGGAATTGCCAAGTTTCCTTAAATTATCAAGGATGAGATAATTAGCAAATGTACATATCCTGAAAGCTAATATGGTATGTTTTGCAAGCTCTTTATGTAATTTCAGAGCTAAGCTACAGTCATATGTTCGTTTTTGTTGACATAGATGGGTGGTCACCGGGAGCTACTCCATCAGGGTGGCTTGTATGCACGATTGACCAGAAGGCAGGCTGATGCTGTAGCATGATCATATTACATACTGACAATTCTCTCTTTCATATATCTCTACTTGTCATGCATTAGGATGGAACAGCTTTTAAATACAGATATTTCGATTCTGGAGATACTGTATGCAAGAAGCCTGAGCTGTTTGCCCTGGAACTTGAAATGCTTTGGAATGTGAAATGGAGAAGTAATTGCTGAAGCAGTTCGACTACACAATCATAAGTATTCCAGGCAGCACTACACATACAGACTAATTTATGACAAGGACACTTCTCAACTCTTCTTCTTTGGACATATTGATGCCTCCAGGCCAATTGTAATTTTATATAGCATATATGATCTTCAAGTGGTGCAAATTGCACAAAGAAGCTACTGATACAGTTAAATGTTATTGGTTATTTTTGTTACTTTTTTATGTTCAACATTCTTAGTGGCATGCTAGGCCTTCTTTATTTAATGAATTGCTTTAAATTCGTTAAGTTAATGTGGTAAAGAAATTGTTTGACTCGAGATTTGAGTCATGGTTGTCGTCTGAACAATCTTCCAGATGTAACCCTTCTTTTGATTTATGGTTGTCCTAGTCCTTTTATGACAGATGAAGGGAAAAGGCATAAGGAAGAAAATTTTACCCGAAAACCAAAGAAGTTTAATGCAATTACAATGACTTTGAAGAAAATTCAAGTTGGTTATCAAAATCTCTAGATTTTGCTTAGAGATTTCAATTGCACAGTATATATTAATGAAGCTGAAGGCAAGAGATTGAATAATGATTCAAGAATATGTGCTCACCAAATGGGGGTAGCTGATTTACTTTTTGGAAGACATTTCTTTACTTGGAACAACATACAAACTGGAGATTGGCTTATAAAGAAGAAGTCAAACACAATAATGGTGAATTTAGCCCTTGAGTTGAGCACACTTTGCCAGCTCTATATGTTCAAAGTCTCAATATGACAAGCAGCAGGCCAATTAAAGCTCCATATAGGTTTAATAATTATTGGTATGCAAGCGCATGTTTAAGGATGCAAGGCTTACTAACTTGTGAGAAAGTTGAAAGCTATAAAAGAGGAGTTGAAGACCCTCCATAAGAGTCTTTTCCTTCATAACTGAGCAAAATGTCAAAGTTGCAAGGGATATTCTTAATGAAGTCTACAATGAATGTTACAAGAACCCCTTAAACATTTAGCTTAAGCTACATGAACAACAAGATCTGGGAAGTTGCATTCAAGCTTATCATTTAGCTCAATGAGAGTGCAAGGAAATTTTTTTTTTCACAATTCAATGCTCAATAAGAAATCAAAATAGAATTAGTATCTTATCAAACTCCTTTGGGTGTACAAATCGAACGAGAGCGATGTGAGCGATAGCGCTGAGACCCATAGCTTGCTTGACCGCCGATGACTCTTCCCATCTTCTCTTCTTCCTATGGCCTCTTCTTCTTCCTCTTCTCCTCTTCGACATCCTCTAGCCCCCATCTCTCCCTCTACACCCAGACCCTCCCCTTCGTCCCTTCCCTCTAAACCTAATCTCCCCCAAAACGTACACCCAAACCTTAACAACAACCCCCACTCTTCAAATCCCCCGATAGCTACGACTGCGACCCATTTGCAGTCGACATCCTTGAAAACACCTTTGGCTGCCCAATCTACTGAACCCCCCTCAACCTCCCAGCCACTCGACTGCCAAAAATCGAACACAACTTTGGAGGAAATCAGTAGTTTTAGCTTCAGCCCAAAACTTGGAAATCAGTAGTTTTAGCTTTAATCGAGGAGCCCAATGATGCCAAGGCACTGGCATACTACCCTCCCGAAGTTAAGGATGAGCATATTTTTTTCAGCCCTCCACTGGAACTTGCGCGGAAAGGAGCTGCCCAATTCAGAACTGCATTAATTAGTTTCTTCATTGGTAAGCGTGCTGCATACCCTGTCGTGTAGAGGGCTTTTTCAAAAGCATGGCTCGCCTTTGGCTTAACTGATACCTTGATCACTTGCTGGAATAAATTCCTGTTCAAGTTTAATTCAGAAGAAGGTCTGAATGCGGTATTAGAAAAGGGCTCTTGGCATATCTAAGGGAAACCTTTATTCCTCAGGAAGTGGAGCCTAAATGCTGGTGAACAGGAAGAGATTAGTCATGCCCCTGTATGGACTAGGTTTCATAACATTCCTTATGAGTATTGGACTAATGAGGGACTGGGTAGGATAGAAAGTGCCGTGGGTAAACCACTACTTATGGACACCCTGACAGCTAGGATGTCTAGGGCTCAGTATGCCAGAATGTGTGTGGAAATTGACCTTCAGAGTAACTGGCCGATAAGTTTTCAGCTAGCTATTTATAGTGATGATGGGGAACTCTCATTTAAAGAAGTCATGATATAGTATGAGTGGAGACCTGAAACCTACACTCATAAGAAGGTATGGAAACCTACTGGCAGAATTTTTGAAACTGGATTCCAAGATGAGCTGAAAAAGGAGAAGGTTCCACCACAAAGTGGAGCCAACCCAGAGATGGAGCTTGGGCAGAAACATAACCAGGAGGAATCGCAGCTCAATACAATTTATAACAACCCTCCGGATGCTATCGCTAATCAAAGTAGCCACAAAGAAGTTCAGGGGCCTCAAGAAGTTCCTGAAGGATGCCTTGAGGTTGTCGACCCTCCTACTATAAGCAACTCAGGTAACTCTCCTTCCTCTCCTAATTCTGATTGGGCTCTTGTTGAAGTTCAGAGTCCGAGTCTAGCAGAGGTGGCTTTTGCTATTAGGCAGTCTAGGAAATCTAGGAGGAAACAAAAGTAGCGAGTCCTAGTTTGTGTTTCTTTATGACTTTAACTTTTTGGAATGTTAGAGGTCTCAATAATCCAAATAAGCAATTAGTCGTAAAGTCTTTTCTTAAGTTGTTATCTGGCTCTTTTGTCTGCTTGGTTGAATCTAGAATCAAATCTCCTTCTCTTTTGACTAAGATTTGCTCCTCCTTATTCCCCATATGGCATAGCTATAATAATTTAGATCAAGCTTTGAATGCCAGAATAGTTCTAGCCTGGAATCTGGATTGTTACAAGTGTTCCCCTATTTTCACTACTGACCAACTGATTCACATGGAGGTTAATCCTCTTAACAGTGATTTAGTCTTTCATGTGACGTGTGTGTATGGCTCCAATAACTTTAATCACCATAAGTCTCTTTGGTCTGCTATTTCTGACATCCATATAAGAGTTGGGAGTCACCCTTAGGTAGTTGCTGGAGATTTTAACGCCATTTTGTTTCCTCATGAGGCTGTCCCTCTAAGTCCTTCTACATTTACTAGAATGAAGGACTTTCAGGAGTATGTCGATGGCTGTCTGTTGTATGATCTAAATTCTACTGGTCCTAGTTTTACTTGGTCCAACAAGCAATCAGGTGGGCTCCTTATAACTAGAAAGTTAGATAGAGCTCTGGTCAATTCAGCTTGGACCTCTTGCTTTCCTCGGTCTTATGGAGTGATTCATCTTCCAAACATTTCTGACCACTCTCCTGTGGTGGTTAAGGCCTTAGGGAATCAACAGAAACGACCTTCTTCTTTTAGATTCTCCAACTTCTTAGCTTCTTAGGACACCTTTCTTCAAACAGTAGCAGATGTTTGGTCTACTCCAATCCAAGGTACTTCTATGTTTTGTGTGGTTTCTAAGCTCAAATTAGTCAAAAGGGCCCTCAAATCTCTTAACTCTGATCAGGTAGGGAATCTTAATGCTAGAGTCGCCAACTGTCAAGCAGCCCTTAGCCACATCCAAGCTCAAATCAGTCTTTTGCCTAATAGCCCCCCTTTGCTCACCTAGGAACATCAAGCCATCTCTAATCTGATCTAGGCCTTAGCAGACCAGGAATCCTTCTTCAAACAGTCTTCACGTATTAAGTGGCTCAATGAGAGAGATAGGAATACCAAATTTTTCCATAACTCTATCTTGTCAAATAGAAATAGGAACAACATCCACTCCTTACTTTTGGGTAATGGACATAGGATTGTTAAGTTTGAAAAGATCTAAGATTAGTTCCTAAATTTTTTTCAAAGTTCTATTGGAAGCAAGAAAAACCTGTCCTCCTCAAGAGATTTTGTGACAAATCTTTTTCCTTCTCCTATCCCAGAAAATCTAAAAAGCAATCTCCTTTCTGAAGTCACAATCCAAGAGATTACGAATGTTTTTAATTCTTTCAATCCCCAAAAGGCCCCTGGTCTAGATGGTTTTAATGGTTTTTTCTTTAAGAAAACTTGGCACATTGTCGGGGGAGACATCTCTAGAGCCATTCGGGACTTTTTTCATCATGGGAGGTTACTCAAAGAGCTTAATTCTACATTTATTACTCTTATCCCTAAGACTAATCAGCCTTCCTCTGTGCATGACTATAGGCCAATTTCTTGTTGCAACCTTATCTATAAGGTCATTTCTAAGATAATGGCAAATAGGCTTAAATACTTACTTCCCCACATCATCAATCCTAGTCAAAGTGCCTTCATAAAAGGCCACCGGATAGGGGACAATATCCTTCTAGCACAGGATCTCTTTAGGAATTACCACCTGTCGAACTCTCATAAACGTTGTGCTTTGAAAATTGACCTCAGGAAAGCTTTTGATTCTATCCACTGGGATTTTCTTTTGAATGTTCTCTTAGCTATAAGTATTCCTCCCACCTTTGTTAAGTGGATTGAAGAATGCATTACCTCCCTTTCATACTTGATTTTGATCAATGGAACTCCCTCCAAATTCTTTCGTGGCCAATCAGGTTTAAGACAAGGGGATCCTTTATCCCCGTATCTATTCATCATTTGTATGGAGGTTTTCTCGAGGAGTTTGGAAGCTTCTATTGCTAGAAATAGCTCCTTTACATTCCACTGGGGGTGTAAAGCTCTAAAACTTTCACACCTTCTTTTCATTGATGACCTCCTTTTGTTTTGTCTTGATAATCTGGTTTCCATTCAAACTTTACTTACCTACCTGAGCCTTTTCTCTAACATGTCTGGCCTGGATATCAACTTTAGCAAGAGTCAATACTTCTTATCTTTAGATATGAGTCATTTGGTTTCTCAACTAGAAGCCCTGACAGGCCTTCAAAGAGGCCACCTTCTTATCCGTTACCTAGGGATTCCCCTCTTAACTGGTAGACTATCTAGCAGTGATTGCATTCCCCTTTTGGACAAAATTGACACTAGAGTTAACAAATGGACCCATAAAACTCTTTCCTATGCTGGTCGACTTCAGTTGGTCATTTCTATGCTCTCAACTTTTCATGTGTACTGGTCTAGTCATTTTATCCTCCCTTCCTCTGTCATTAAGGATATAGAGACTAAATTAAGGAATTTCCTGTGGTCTGGGAATGTAGTGTCAACCTCCCACGCAAAAGTCATATGGAATGACCTTTGTAGACCTAAAAGAGAGGGTGGTTTAGGCATCAAGCACTTATCTACTTGGAATAAGGTGCTCACAGGCAAAAGAATTTGGGTCCTTTTTAATGATAAGGAAGCTTTGTGGGTCAGATGGGTGCATACCAATATTCTCAAAAGACAAACTTTTTGGAACGCTCATCCTAGTAATAATAGTTCTCGGAATTGGAGGAAGTTGTTACAAGTTAGGGATCTTATAGGGAGCCAATTCAGATTTAAGATAAGAAATGGGTTGTCTACTTACTTATGGTAGGATCCTTGGCATCCAAGAGGTATTCTGAAGGACCTCTTAACCCCCAGAATTATTAATGGCTCAGAGTTACCGATGAATGCTAAAGTCTTTGATGTTATCAGAAATAATATGTGGAACTGGGGGGAAGCCCCAATTGAGACTATTCGAACCTTAGAACCCTTACCTTACCAACCGGAGTACTCTCGACCTGACAGATTGGAATGGCTAGCAAGCCCCTCCAAAATCTATTCTAGTGCATCAACCTACTCCACCTTGAGACCTCCCATTCCTCATGTCCCTTGGTACCAACTAGTCTGGCATAAACAAACTAGCCCAAGACACTCCTTTATCCTATGGTTAGCTTTTCTTAATAAGCTTTAAACGAGGGACAAGCTTCTCTTTTCATTTGCCCCAAATCACTGCTCCTTATGTTTCTTAGCTAATGAGTCCATTGACCACCTGTTCTTTGAATGTACTTACTCCAAAGCAGTTTGGACTCAGTGTTTACACCATTTTCAGATCCATTTACCAAACATACTATCCCTTCAAGCCTTTCTAAGTTGGATCCAACCCCCTTCAAATCTCTCCAATATTGACCTCAACCTTCTCATTATACTCCTATTTGTGGTTGTTTATAACATCTGGATTGAAAAGAACCACCGAACATTCTCAGACAAAGCCATGGAAGTTGGGAACATAAGCACTAGAGTGGTCTTCCAAGCTATGGAACTCCTCAACGCAAATACTGCAGTCAGGTAATTTTGTGTAAGGCTTTTATCACTAACGTTTGTTTTGCAGGTTGTCCTAGTTCTTGGCAGTAAAATTCCATCCTTTTTGCTGGTGTTTCAGCAAAGAGGACGGAATCAGAAGAATTTCCTTCCGGTATCACCAAGGAAGGGTGGCAGCGAACACTGTCACTTATGTTGGAGGCACAAACTTGTCACCAAGCTGTTAGAGACAAGATGGAGGCAAGAAGCAGACAAAAGACCTTGCCAGTTCACCAAATTGTTCAGTCTAATTCAGACGCTCTATCCTAGATGTCCTCTTGACATTAAGACCCTACCCCAACAGTGCACGTGGGCAGGAATATGATGAATGAAAGAGGCTGGGAGATTAGAAGATCCCACTCCTTTCAGCTAAATGCAGAACACGTTCTTTTTCTGGTCTTGGCTATTAGCGGTATTAACTCCTTATTTATGTTCTCAGTTAGTACATGTCTGCGTTGGCTGGTTGAGAAGCTCCTTTCTACATCAGCTTGGTGTGTAACTATGTTTAGGCTGGTTGCTTAAGAAACAATATTGGAGGGCTCTGCATGTCCATTGGTTAGGCTATCCCTTTTGGTTTTGTTTAGAGATTGGCTCTTAAGCAAACTCTTGATGTACATATCTCTTTCTTGATCTATTTATTTATCTGATATATAAAAAAAAACTCCTTTGGGATCTAAATCAACAATCAGGAGGATCTTAAGGCTTTAACTTATAGCTACTTGAAGAACATTTTTAATAGGGAAATTAACTTTTTTTTCATTTGTACATGAGGTTAGTGGATTTATCTCTCTTCAATTGGATCTAATACAAGCAAACTTCCTTGTCAGACCTTTCACAAAGTCTGATATAGAAGTAGCTCAATGAGCCTTAGTCCTAATAAAGTCTCAGGTCCTAATGGATTTAATGCTTTACATCTAAAAAAAAAGGAGCATCATTGGTTACTTAGTCTCTGAAATTGTTATGAAATTCTTTATAAATAGGGAAAATGCTAAGAGGGTTGAATAAAACCTACTTGGTCCCCAAGATGGCTAGCCTTAATCCATACAAGACTTAAGATTTATATCATGTTGCAACGCAATATATAAGATCATCTAAAAAATTCTTAGTTTAAGATGGAAAGAGACTTTAAAGAATCTCATTGGTCCTTCTTAATGTTCCTTCATTAATAACATTCTCCTACTTCAAGAATTTTTCTAGTGTTATCATAATAAGCCATTATTAGGACTTGCTTATTAGAAATTATCTTCCATAAGGGCTTTGACTCAAATGATTGGAACTTCCTAATCAATTGTCGTAAAGTCTATGGTTTTTCCTAGTATTTTTATTGAATGGATCCATAATTACATCTCTTCAACGTCAGATTGTATTCTTGTGAATGAAGAATTGACAAGAATATTTAATAGGCTAAAGGTCTAAGGCAAGGGGATTCCTTATCTCCTTATCTATTTATTCTTTGTAATAAGGTACTCATTAATCTTATCTCCCACAATATTGAACTTGGTGAAAATTTCAGGTATCATTGAAATTGCAAAGAGCTCAGGCTTTTCAACTTAGCATTTATAGACAATTGACTCTTGCTTAGCGGTACAGACTCCTATTAAATATAAATATTTTTCAGCTCACGATAACTATTCTCAAAGTCCTCAAGTCTATCCATTAGCATCATCAAAAAGTTATATGTCTCTGCATGATCTCATAATTTAGTTGATCATCTCTTAAGAACCTCTAGTCTTCAATCGCTACAAGCATTATTCAAGTATCTTGGAGTCTCCATCACTACTACGATACTAACTTACAAGGATTATTTGCCTTTATTAGAGACAATTTATAAGAGGATAAGTAGTTGGTAGAACATATCTCTTTCTTATGCTATTAGGCTCTAACTCATCTTTTTAGTCCTAAACAACTAGTACATCTATTAGAGCTTTCATTTAATCCTCCCAAAGAATCTAATTAACTCCATCGAGAGAATTACCAAAAATTTTCTCTTATAAAGAGATGTGCATATATCAATAACTTCCAAAGTTAAATGGAATAATCTATGTTACATAAAAGAGGAAGGTGGTTTTAGGAATGTGCTTATCAAGGACATTAATAAAGATGCTCATTATCAATAGACCATAATTTATTTCAGCAAGACATATGCTGCCTAATAGAGCTAAAGTGAAAGAGATGATTTAAGGTTAACAATGGAATTGTTGTATAAGAGGATTCTCCATTATTAGAGAAAACCTCCCTAACTATAACCCAAATCCCAATTCACTTGATTTTATAATATGGTTAAGGCATAAATTAAGAAATTTCATAAATAAATCTTTTGGAAGTGATTAAAAATTACAACCAAAAAGCTGACTGGTTTGAACTACTTTGGTTCAAGTTCTAACTTGCCAAAGACATTATTTATCTTATGGCTTCTTGTTAAACAAATGTAAAGACTAAGGATAAGCTCAAGGGAGGCACTTTGATCCTGATTGTCAACTCTATAATTGATAAGCAATGATTTAGTCATATTTTAGTCTCGTATTTAATGTATTTGGCTTGTATTTTCATGTATTTTTAAAATTGTTTATATTTTACTTTTAAGTTTAATTCACTCACTTAGGTTTAGGATAATTTGAAGATTTTTTATTGAATTATAGAGTGTAAGATAGTGTACATATCCGTGTAGGAGAGTTTAGGAGTGTGTTGAATATTTCTTATGAAACATGCTTGTGCTAATTGGCAACACACCCTTGTTGACTTGTGAGAATGCTATATTGATGGTACCCATCCACGTCTATGCACGTGTTAGTTTCGGATAGTGTTACATATTAATTTGAAGAATGCGGTAATCAACATGCCTGTGTATCTTATTGTATCTGAGTTTCAAATTTAAAAAGATAAGATTGAGCTACCAAGAGAGAAACCCTAGAATGACTGGAGGGAGGAGAAACAACCAAACCCCTTTGGAGTAGAGTTTCATCAGTCTAGAGTGAAGTTTTTGGAGATTTTAAGGATTCCGGTCATGTTTTCTTGGATTTCTAGTTTTCCTTTTAGTTGTGATCTTTTGTTCTATATTATCTTGAGCTAAATACTTTTAGGTATTTGGATTAGATAAGCCTTAATTTAATTTATTCTTTGATTTCAATTAAGACTCAATTATGTGTTCATAATTTTTCTTAAATTAATATTGTTAGTATATAATTTCATGTGTGATGTCATGTAGTTGAGATTAAGAAAACCCCTTGTATAAATAAATCTGATATAATTGAAAAGAGTTTCATATAAACTTAAGGATAAGAAGATATAAATCTTTTAGATTAAAGTTAAACCTAACAGTGAAATTTATATATCAACTAATGCAATTCTAAGGTTTTAATTAAAAAGAGATTTTAATAACCTATAATTAAGTGTTAATAGTTTTGAGAAAGAATTTAATATAATTAAGGAATTTTTAGGTCCTAATAAACTTAAGAATAAATTGATTAGTGAAATTATGATTAATGCAAGATCAGTTCACCAACAACACTGTCTCATAATTCATTAATCTCAGTAAATTTTTTATACTATGAAATCATATTCAAAATCGAAGAAGATGAAATGAAATGTTACATATTGTCAAAATCAATTCTCCGAGTTAAAATAAAATCATGAATTAAATGTTCCTGAAAAGAAAATGAAATATAAATAATATTCTGTACCAAATTTGTTCTTCTTTTGGGTAACATAATAAAACACGCCAAAGCAAACAACGAAGAATCAAAAAACCCACAAAACCTAAAATCACTGCAAACAACAAAATGGACGCGTACCAGCAACAGCAGCATCCGAACAGGTATGTGCGACCACCGCAACCACCACCCCCTCAGCTGCCGCAACAAGCGGCGGATCCCCTCCACTACCACCACCAAAGACCACCTCTTCCTCCTCCTCCTCCTCCTCAAGGTCCTTGGTACTCCAACCAATTCCACTACCAGCCTCCTCCCTCTCCACCTCCGCCGCAACATTGGGCGCCCCCGCCTCCACCTCCTCCTTCTCATTCCGACCACCTCGCTCTTCCTCATCCCTCCGGTTTTCCTCCACTGCCGCAGCCTCATTCTTACCCTCCGCAAAACCATCAGTTCGCTCCTCCTCATCCTCAGCCTCCACCTCCGCCTCCGCCTCTCTCGCACGTCCATCCTCCTCCTTACCCTCCGGCCAATCAGGTAACTCAATGTTTTGGTGTTTCTATTTTATATGAGATTTAAATTAGGGTCTCGAGTATACTCTTTTAACTTTACTACAAAATTTCAGTCCTTTAATTTCGATGATGTCATCCTTTTTGTCTTTGATTGGATTTGCTAATTGCTTACATGTATGTTCAATTAATTGTAGGAATGGGGGAATCCAAGTTGGGGCCAGCAACAATCCTGGGATTACTCTGGTTACTTCATTTGCTTAACTTTTTGTTTTAGTTTCTTCAAACTTTTTTTAATAAGTTATTATGAATTTAATGTGTAAGCTTTTTCTTCTTACCATTAAGTTTGGAAATTGACAGTTAGCTGTCAATTTTCTTAAAGGTAGCTGAAGTTAGAAGACTTAGCATAGGCTCTTATATTGGCATTAATCATTAAGTTGCATTGGAAAATTTTGAATGCATCTTTTTTATCTTATTTTTATTGAGAGAGCAGATCTATCTCTCTCTGTTTAATAATGGCAACGGGTGTTATAATATTATCAGCCAATAACAATGTGGAAGATTGGGCTGCACGGGCAAGAGCGTGGGCAGCTTCGAAAAAAGGTTCTATGGAGGATCACCATGTGCAGTATCAAGATCAGTATTCTCAACCGTTGGAGTCTCATTATCATGATTTTCAGCAACAGCAATTTAATGCATCTGGCTATCAACAGTTTCCAGTTTCAGCAGCAGCACAACCGCCACCACTAGTTTATGCACAGGAGACTGCATCTTTCAACTCTGGACAATCATCTTATGTTTCTGATGGGCATCTAGCTTACAACATTGGAGGTGGAATTTCAGCTGCCGCTCCTACCACAAGTCCATCTGTTCATCAGCAGGAGGTACCTTCTAGTTATTCTTCTGTTACAGGTAATAATTCATTTAGTATAGTGTAATTGCATGTGAAGATTGTATTGAAGAACTGTTGATTTGGAACAAGACATGTTCTTTTTATTATTCTTTAGTTCTATTTTAGAAATAACCATCATGAGGCCTTCTAGATCTACCATTTGTGTTGAATATATGAGGTTTTCAGTCACAGACCTTGGTGGTATATATATCATTTGCAAGCTGTCTCAGTCATTTTTCCATTGTTCAAGTTGTCACTGACTTAATTAATATATGAAATCTACTGTGATCATAGAACAAATGCACCATTAATTACCATTGTCTGCACTAAAATTATGCACGTGATAATCGGATCCAAGTTCTTAAAAGGCTTATAAATCATAAAGTATTCAGTTTGGTCAATTTTCTAAATGGCAGGTAATGAAGAGACTGCAGATCATAACGAGCGGATGTATAATTCATCACCGTTGCCTATTTCCTCGGTTCTAGAAGGGCAATATCCTGTTCAGTCTTCACTACCTGCTACTGGTAGATTAATTTCACCAAACAGAACTTTGCATATAGCAGCCAGGGAGCTGATTTCTTGGCTGACCTTAAATTATCAACATTTTATATGTTGGACTTAGTTTTATCTGTGATAATGACTTATGATGTAATTCACTTATGCTGCAAATTATGATTCAGCAGGAACTATAAACAGTATTAGTCCTGTTGCACCAGTACCTTCCATCAATTCTTGGACTCCAGTTGTTCCGACAGGTGCACTTTATGCGCCTATTCCTCCAGGTCTTCCGTCAGGGACTCAGGTATTGTTTCGTTTTTCTGATTTTTCTGCTCATTTTAGACGGCTTTGGACCAAAAGCCTAATTTTATTTTGTATTTTAGCATGATCCATCAATGGCCATACATTCTGCTGGACCACCTGCACCACCATTTGGAAGCTTTCCTGGATCTAGTTTTCAGCCAACAATTCCAACTGCTGGTGCACCTTATGGAATGGGTGCAGAAGCTACACTTCTCCCCTCAGCCTTCCCTATTGATGCTTTTGGGACTTCCAACATGTCTGAACGCCCTAAGAAGGTGGGTAGTATATTATTGTGTCTAATGAATTAAAACAAGTAATGGTGAGTAATTGACTGTAAATTGTCCAGGCGTCTGTTCCTAATTGGCTTAAGGAAGAAATAATTAAGAATGCATCTGTCATTACAAGGACTTCTCTGGAGCATCCTAAAGAGCAAACACAATCAGTTGATGAAGAAGTGATTGATAAATCTATTGAGAAGGTTGATCATGCAGATAGCAAAAGCATTGATTCTTCTAAGTCAACTGAAGAAGAGGATGATGATGAGGTTCTATTGAATTCTGAACTGTGCACTTCTAAATTTGCTTATATTTTTTACCTGGCATACTTTCCCCCAGTGAATAACAATTCCTTCTTTACATTTTTTGTTAATGCTTTCTTTACGGCCTTGAGAATTGACTGATGGACTGTTTTCTTATCTTTCCGTCTTGGCCATTAACAGGATGATGCTGAAGTGGCTAGAGCTGCAGCCATCAACCAGGAAATAAAACGTGTTTTAACTGAAGTTCTTTTAAAGGTCACAGCTCTTGAAAATCACGTGATTCCTAATTGCTTTTGATAATTTTTTTAAGATAGTTTTTCTGACTTCAATGTTACTGATTAGGTTACGGACGAACTGTTTGATGAAATTGCGACAAAAGTCCTCAATGAAGATAATCTGCCACCTGAAAGTAATAACTTAGTCTTTCATTCTGCTGTCCATATTTGATCCAACTCTGCAGTTGGCTAACTCCATTTTGTTACTTGTATGATTTTGACATAGTAACAACTGTTTCTGGTTTTGCAGTGGAATTGTCTTCAAATCATAAGGCACCAACACCTCCCCGGGCAGTGCCATCTTCCAAGGCTTCTGCAAAGATATTAATTCCAGTTAAAGAAAAGGAGTCCGAGACTGAAGATGTCAGTGAGAAATCCAGTTCCAGTGCCCCTGGAAATGTGTTGGGTCTTGTTAATTATGCCTCTGATGAAGATGATGATGATGAAATCCAGAGTTCTGGCATCATAAACTCTAGGAAAAATGATACGGTTGAGCAGTCAAGTGTGCCAAAACATATGTATAATGCACATGGAAGTTCAGAACTTGAACTTGGAAGTAATAGCAGGGGGCAAAAAACTTCTGATACTGATCTTAGCCAAACTAATTTGATTGAATCAAAGAAAGAGGTGAAATCTAATGTCAGTGAGATAGCTGAATGTGCATATTCTGCCAAGGGGTTCTCTAGAACCACTGGTGCTGATAATGACGTTGATGGTGGCAAAACACTCGACGACATTAATAAGGTTGAGTCAAAAGCTACTTTTGAGGGAAATGTCCTAATGAAATCTGAACAGCATGGAGACAATGTCGTTGCGAAAAAGTCAAAAGTAGATGTTTCTCTCATCAGGGATTCGAATATGAGAACGGACCAAAATATTCAACTTGAAAATAGGAGTCATTCTGCAAAAGCCTCTTTAAAGGATGCAGAACACAGGAGCAGGGTAGATGAAAGGGGTGATGATTATCATAAGAGGCTAGATGAAAAACATCTTAGAAGGGAAAAGGCAGATGACCGTAATGGTTCAAGGCATAGAAAAGAGCAAGATGATAAAAATGGGGAAAAAGCTAAACAATCTGACTCAAGGAAAAGATCCTCCCATCTGGATGTCAAAGAGGATAAGAAAGAGAAATTTCAGAGAACTAGTTCAAAGGTAGATACCAGTGGAAAAAGAGAACAAGCAAAGGATAAGGGGGAAGACAGGGCAAGGCCAAAAAGTACAAGTGACTTGAGCAGACACAAAAGACAACGCTCCTCATCAATTGACAGTAGGGGTGGAAACAGTAAGGATAATGGGTCAAATGATGGATCATCAGATGATTCTAAGAGGTTCACCCTTTAGATTTTGTCATTTCCTGATTCTTGTTGTGGTATATGCTTGGCTACTCATATTTGCTACTGTTCTGCAGGAAAACATATTTAAGGAGGCGGGAGTCATCGCCATCTCCTGTTAGGTCTAGGAGAAGGTATACAAGTCTTTGCATTTTGTGACATTGCTTTTCTTCTTTTGCAATCTTTAGTTCCTGAGCAGATTAATGTCCTGAAATTTTACTAGTGTGCTTGAATTACCTGCGAAACCCAAGTCATCCATATGCTTTAATAAATATAAAATCAGTGTATCTAATGATGGTGATTTGAGAATTCACCTTACTAAGAAGTTCATTTTTTAGTTGCCATCCGTGGAAAACCAATGTGATACAAATATGTTCATTTGAGTTCGTCTTTCAGCTTTTAGACAGATTTTCAGTAGGTATTTCAAAGAGGGATATGAATGCTTTTTATTTGCGTGTTTGACAGTGGTTGTTTGTTTGCTCATGTTTAATTGACTAATTAATTCTCACCATATTTCAAATGTTGTTTCATCTCCTTGTCCTTTTATGGGGCCTATTTACATGATTAGTGGGCTAGCACTCTCTCATTTTCATGAATTTTCAGCCCAATTTTTCTAAGGCTTTAACTTAGGATTTGGAAGTTGAAATCCATAGTTTAAAGTTTAAATCATTGGGAAGTTGAAATCCATAGTTTAAAGTTTAAATCATTGGGATGGTAATGTTGGACAGAGATGACGGCCAAGAGGTATCTTGACCAGGTTATAAGTTGCAGCATCTAGAATACACACCTCCTTTTTCCTTATCTTTTCCAGCTGAAGAGTTTTATTGGGTCTGTGTTTCATTTCATTTCTTTCCGAAAATTCTTTAACCATGTAAAGAATAATATATTGCATGAAGATTTGTCTGCCTCTTTTTTGGTTTATATGGTTCTACAATTCTTGAAGAGCTAATATGAGCAAGATGTTTATGACTATGATGTTAAAACTCTGTGTTTTTGGGTGACCCATCATCTTGGCCCATCTTTTACATTTTTACCCTGCTTTGTGGACTATTAGACTTCTAACTCAGTTGAGGTGAACTCATGTAGATAAAATTCTGATTAATGAAGATTAACATCACATTAGCAAGACTAAAGAAGTCATGTTTAAGGATCAGCTCCACTTAACAAGGCTGTATACATGCTCTCCTTTTAGTCATAAAACTTGGGGTCTATGTACATCTCTTGTTATGTCTTTGACAGCAGATAAGCTTTTGCTGACAGAGCAATTCTCATCAAATTTGAATCTAGACTAAGGCTAAGCATTTCTCTATTGAATTGTGTAAGTTAAACTCACAAATCAAGTATGATGGGTGTTCATTTCTAGACAAGTTTCGCGGTCACCTCATAGCAAGCATTCTCAGCGCAGGCATTCTCCCTATTCTTCTCTTGAGCCCTCGAGGTATGTTGCCCTGCTGTCTATAAGATTAAGATTGTCTTAATGTTTAAGACATAGAGATCATATGCTACACAGGTGAAAGGCCATTGAGATTTTAACCTGTGATGGTCTTTGAGTTGCTGACTAATGCCAATTTGCACAGGGGAAGGAGGTCTAGATCCAAATCACCGGTCAGGCGGCGAAGATAATTTAGAGGACCACCTTTAAAGTAGAAACCTGTTTTGGCTTGAGGTTTTTGAAGATGTTACATTCCCTCACAGATACCCTCATTTTGAAACTTGGCTTCAAATCCTGAGGAAGATGAATCAGTCTACTGTAATTGATAATGTCTAATGTGCAGTCACTATGGATAATTGGTAAGGTCCTGCAGGATTCAAAAGTCCTAGGACATTTTTATGTTGGTGGCAGTTGGATGATGCCTTCAACTAGGGGAATATGTAGTTGTATCATTTGGCAATTATGTAAAACCGAGCAGGCAAGCAGTTTAAGCATCTATTGTACAAGTTAGACATATGGAAGTTCCATTGGGTTACCTTGCAAATTTGGATGCTTTAGTCCTGCCTGAAAATTAAAATGCAGCTGACTGATTATCATTGTGGCGGTTTCTTAATGGGGGCAAACTGCAGATTGGCTCCTACTGTTTGTTGTTCGTTACCAACATTATTGGAGCAATTCGCTGATTATGATGGTCAGATCAGGAAATTGTAATGGTTAGGCATCGAAGCCTCTGGCAAGGTAACTATGCTTGTAGAGGGTTTATGGTCTTGGCATGACAGTATGCTTAAATCTTTCCAACCTCAAGGTTGAATATGTTGCAAAAAGTGAATAAGCAGATGTGAGTACTTAATGTTCATATTTTCCCGTCCCGTTCATTGCAATTTTGAAATGTTTTGGCTGTAAGGGTGATAACTTTGTATTACTTGAACAAAGATTATACTGCCTAAAGTACGGAATGAGTTTCGTGAAATGTTCTTCGTCATTTAATGTCCTGACAAATACATTGCATACGAAAATGTAATAACAAATACGTTATACACGAAATGTAATTGCATGGTGGATTACTTCTTTTAAAAGGGATTTCAATAGTAGTTGCATCAAGTACTTGCCTAGATGAGATGGAATGCGGTCCGATGGGATATGCTTTATTGGTTTAAAAAACAGAGACCAAAGTTGACAACCTCCTACTTGGATGGTGAAGGAAGATTGTGACTTTTGTTGTGTTTATGTCCTCCAAAACTGTAAAAACACTTGTGTAATAGAAACTAGGTTACCGAATTAATTGACTTGAGTGAAATTTGGCGGAATCATTTGTCATCCAGAAGGTGACGTTGGGCGATTCTTTTCGCCTCGCCCTGCTGTTATTGTGGTTCAATCTGAATCGTACAATGTTACTAGTGAGTATCTATTCCACCCATGAATAATTAGACTTTATAACTTGAGTGAGTGATTGTCTAATCATTAAACACCTTACTTATACAATTTCAAAAACAAAAATAGGTTATCACTAATATCTGGATTATAAGATATTTTATCTATTACCTGGAAGTATATAAAATCACTTTCTTTTATGTTTTCGAAAGTTTACATAATAATGTTTTTAAAATATCCCTTACTGATAATACAAATAAAATCCCTTAGAACGTTAATTATAAAATGACAAGGGAGACTTATCTAATTATTTAAAAGATTGGACCCTATTATCAAGGTACCTCAATCGCTCTAGCCAACTGTTATATTATATAACTCTCCTCAGAGACGACACCATGGTCAAAACAGAATCACAAACATAATCATAAATTTCTAGGTGTACTGACCTAATTCTAAGACAAAAGAATAGTTAGTAGTATTTTACCCATAAAAATTCTAACTTGACCCAATTAAATATAATCACAATCATTTTCAAAATGATTTATATGAGTTAAATAATAAATTTACACAATTTTTAAAAAATATTTCAGTATAAAAAACTCAATTCAACAAAACCATCCATACTAGTTCGTTCATATGTTATAATCAATATACAATTCCCATAATCACAATGTAAACAATTTACTAACTGACTTCTCAAGTGTATTACTATTCAGTGTGACTTGCATCCGTGACACATAAAGTCATACATAATGCATAATCACATCAGTCTTGGTTTCAAATCAAGATCGTGGTCCCAAAACAAGACTCCTGACCTAGGCTTGGCAATTCAGCCCGACTCAACCCGATTCAATTTGATTAGCCTAAATTTGAAGTTAACCGGCTCAACTCATTTTTATTGGGCTTTAGGTTGAGTTTAGATTTTTTTTTTAAAATTTTCGAACTTTAGGGCAGACTAGGACTTAGATTGCTCAGCCTAACTCAACTTGAAGTTAATTTTTTTTGAAAAAAACGATGTCATTTTTAATATTTTAAAATAAAAAAATTGGGCTAGATCAAACTTCAGCTCACCTAAGCCTGATCAAGCTCAAATTTGGAATGTGTGCCTTAGGTTCAATTAGGCTTCGACTAAGCCCAGACTCATGCACTTTGGCCCAGTCAATTGTTATCCCCGTCATGATCATTAAAAAGACTATCAACCACACGAAAATATTAATTATTAAAAGACGACCTATTCTATAAACAGCTCTTAACCATAAAGATTAATCATGAAAAGAAAAATATCTACTTCCATAAGGAAATCATAATTATATCTTAAGATAAAAAAGAATCATATGTGCACATATTCAACAAGATAACCACCTACATACGTTTCAAACATCACAATACAATAAATAAGTACAGTAACTATATTCATCTCAGGTACTATAATAGATATAACGTAACAATTACAAGCACTCATTAAGTTGGAACATTAAAAGACTAACATAATACAAACGTTGCCTCTATGTTTATGAAAATCTATAGGTTTAACGTTGCGTTTGGTTACTGTTTTCAGGGGCAGAGACGGAACGAGACAAAAATTTGAATATGGAACAGAATAAAAATTGAAGACAGTTAAGTATTTGGTTGTGGTGGACAGAACAGAAAAAACTGCTCTGTCCTAAGTATAGAAATGTATTTGGTTGCAGTGGACAGAACAAAAAAACAGTGTTAATGACAAAAATGCCCCTGCAGTATAATATGATTGGAAAGATGTAATTCATTAATTATTTTATAATTGTATCAATATTTATTTGAAGTGTATTTGTAATTTTTAATTGTATCAATAACAAGAAAATTAATTTTTTATACTAATAATAAAAATAATAACAATAATAACAATAATAATAATAATAAGTACAAAATTTATAATAATAATTAATAATAATAAGAAGAAAATTTATAACAATAATTAATAATAATAATAATAATAATAATAATAATAACAATAATTAATAATAATAATAATAAAAAGAAGTTTAAAATTTATAATAATAATAATAATAATAATAATAATAATAATAATAATAATAATAATAATAATAATAATAATAAAAAATAACAATAATAATAATAAGATAATTAATTTTGTATAATAATAATAATAATAATAATAATAATAATAATAATAATAAGACGTACAAAATTTATAATAATTATTAATAATAACAGTAATAGCAATAATTAGTAATTATTGTTAATAATAATAACAATAATAATAAGAACAAAATTTATAATTATTATTAATAATAACAACAATAGCAATAATTAGTAATTATTATTATTATTATTATTGTTATTACAAAATTTATAATAATAATTTATAATAATAACAATAATTAATGATAATAATAATAAGATAATTAATTTTGTATAATAATAATAATGATGATAATAATTACAAAATTCATAATAATTATTAATAATAACAGCAATAGCAATAATTTGTAATTATTATTATTATTATTGTTGTTGTTGTTGTTATTACAAAATTTATAATAATAATTAATATTGTAATAACAATTTATTGTTGTTGTTGTTATTACAAAATTTATAATAATAATTAATATTGTAATAACAATAACAATAATAATAATAATAACAATAATTAATGATAATAATAATAATAAGATAGTTAATTTTTTATAATAATAATAATAATAAGATAAATTAATTTCGTATAATAAAATTAATAAAATTAATAATATTAATAATAAAAAGAATAATAATAAGAAGAAAATATATAACATTAATTAATAATAATAACAATAACAATAATTAATAATAATAATATATTAATAATAATAACAATAATTAATAAAAAAATTAATAATAATAATAAGATAATTAATTTGTGTAATAAAATTAATAATAATAATAATAATAATAATAAGATAATTAATTATGTATAATAATAATAATAATAATAATAATAATAATAATAATAATAATAATAATAA
>JAOTBA010000007.1:17467970-17480531 GCA_025629845.1 Erythroxylum squamatum
ATTTAGCATAAATAATTTTATTATAAAATAAAATATAGTTAAAATTAATAAAAGTGCTTTTTATTTTTATGTTGCCATACAGTCTACTGTATGAAGCTCTTTAAAAAAAACTGTTTTTTTAATTGCAGCCAAACAATCAACTGGCTTTTTAAAAAAACTCTTCTTAGAAAAGCTCTACTGACAAAAGCTCTACTGATAAAAGCTCATCCAAATAGGTACTTATTGTCACTTTCAACTTCAATTCCAAGATAAGAAGAAGAAATGAAACAAACATCAGTTAACTAACATAGAAATTTCAGGCAATATGTTGTTGACCAAAACCTAAATTTAGTGAATGTTGCATTTGCGTATTCAAGTCTCACTCCTAGAGGGCTAGAATGTTTCATGAATAAACTATGGGAAGATTAACCCAACAGGAAAGGAAAAGGTATATCAAATGAATTAAGCGTTAGTTGAAGTTTCTTTTGTTCTATCCTCGAAAAGCAAACCTACTATGCAGTTTCAGGTGCAGTTGGACATCTTTGTCAGTCTGGCAAAAGATTCTTTGAGACTCGTTTCTGCAACCATTCGCATTCAGTGGCAAAAGACTCGCAGAACATGATCTTCAACATCACCTCACTGATATATGGTTGTTTTGGTTTCTTTCCGAAGCGAGGAAATTTTTTCCCCAATCTGCTGCTGTTTAATGGCATAAGCTGCATCAGTTTTCTCCATTTGTGTCTCTATACAGCAAGGGCATAATGTTTTGGCACAACCATACATAGTGGGAAGTAAATTTCCACGACAAACTTGACAGAACATGCTAGATTTATATCATAAGTTGACACGTGGACTGTTAGGCTCCGTTGGTTATTTGACTCTTTGTATAAAAACCCCTTATGACGCTCAAATGTATAACTCTTCTTTTTAGTTTTCTGATATGGTATCAGAGAATATGCTTCTGCTTATCGATGTGTTTCTGGATTCTGTCTAGAGAGTTCCAATCTTTCTTGATTTTCTTTGTGTACTAACAGAAACGTTATCGTTTCTTTCTTTGTTTCTTCTGTTCTTCTCTCTTTTCCTCCGTCTTTCCCTGCGACTTGCTTTCATGGCAAATCACCATACCTGGACTGCTTCTGGTTCGACGGCAAAACCAGAGGACAACCCTTCCAGCCCGTATTATCTTCATGTAAGTGAAAACCCAACTCTTGTTCTCGTTTCTTCGGTTCTAACTGGACCCAATTACCATCAATGGCAAAGAGCCATGAAAATGTCCCTTCTCTCCAAGAACAAACTTAGTTTTGTTGATGGTACTATTTTGCCACCATCTCGTACAGATCCGTTGTTCGTTCCCTGGGAAAGATGTAATAACTTGGTTATTTCTTGGCTCATTCACTCTGTTTCTTCTTCTATTGCGCAGTCCATTATTTGGTTGGACTCTGCGTATGAAATTTGGAATGATCTTAAAGCCCGTTTTGCTCAAAGCAATTCGTTTCGCATATGTGACCTTCAGCTCGAAATCTACACCTGTCAACAAGGTGTTTTGTCTGTCCATGAGTATTTTACAAAACTCAAAATCTTGTGGGATGAACTGCAAATCTTGCGTCCTCTCCCATCTTGTTCTTGTACTCCTCAATGTTCTTGCGGTCTTTCCAGAAATATAAGGAATTTTCACGAAAATGATCAGGTCATGGTGTTCATTAAAGGTTTGAATGAAAACTATGCTACTGTCAAGTCTCAGATTCTGTTAATGGATCCTTTACCATCCTTAAACAAGGCGTTCTCTTTGGTTATTCAGCAAGAAAGGCCTTCAGTTTCTGACATCAACGTCTTGGCTGTTAGAAGTACTACTGCTTCTACCCAACGAAAGTTCATCGGCACTTCCGCACCACGGATTTGCATCCATTGTGGGAAGGAGGGTCATACTATTGACCGATGTTATAAAAAGCATGGGTATCCTATCAATATGAAGAATTCCAAGAAGCCTTCCACTCGGGTTTATGCTAATGCTGTGGATGCTGACATTGAGAATAATCCATCCGATGATTATAACACCTCTGAAAAATCAGAGGATCAGGTTTCTAATTTCCAATTTACTAAAGATCAATATGAGCAGATCTTACAGCTGCTCCAAGGGCTTTCTTCTACTTCTCATCATGTTAATGCAGTGGTTTTGCACAATCGTATGCCTACAAAGCCGACTGCAGGTTTGCTTCCTTCAATTCGTAAGATGACTCCTCACCTATCTTTAAATAGTGCTACAGTTAATCAGTCTACTTGCAATGATTGGATTATTGATACTGGAGCTACTGACCATATTGCTTGTTCTTTAACATTTTTTCATTCTTATAAGTTGGTTCACAATGTTTATGTCCATCTTCCTAACAAATGCAGGGTTCGGGTTACTCATATTGGTACTGTTTATTTAAATGACTCTTTACGACTTCTGAATGTTTTATATGTGCCAGACTTCACTTTTAATCTTTTATCTATTAGTAAATTAGTTCGTGATATTTCTTGCTGCATTATTGTTTCTTCTTCTCATTGCATAATCCAGAGCATCCAGCCATGGAAGATGATTGGGGTTGCTGAGCATTCCCAAGGCTTATACAAGCTGAAATCGAATACCATTTTGCCTGCTCCATCTGCTGTTATTGCTAGTTCTGTTACATGTAATAAGGATACTTCATTACTTTGGCATAATAGGCTTGGCCATCTTTCATTTCCTAGACTCAAAATGGTCGTTCCTTCTGTTTCTCACATTGACCCTTGTGATATTTGTCATATGTCCAAACAGAAGCCTTTACCCTTTCCTATCAGCACTTCTGTGAGCAATGCAATTTTTGATCTCATTTATATTGATATTTGGGGGTGATAATTATGCTCCTACCTTTAGGAGGCATAGGTATTTTCTCGCCATTGTCGATGATTTTAGTCGATTCACTTGGATTTTTTTAATGACGACTAAATCTGAAGCTAGAACCATTATGCAGAATTTTATTTCCTATGTCTCTGCTCAATTCCATTGTAATGTAAAATGTGTTAGAAGCGATAATGGCCAGGAGTTCAATGCTCCAGTTTTCTTCGACTCACATGGCATTGTTCATCTGGGTCCAGTTAGAACCGAAGAAACGAGAACAAGAGTCAGGTTTTCACTTACATGAAGATAATAAGGGCTGGAAGGGTTGTCCTCTTATTTTGACGTCGAACCAGAAGCAGTCCAGGTATGGTGATTTGCCATGGAAGCAAGTCGCAGGGAAAGACAGAAGAAAAGAATAAAGAAATGATAACGTTTCTGTTAGTGAACAAAGAAAATCAAGAAAGACTGGAACTCTCTAGAAAGATTCCAGAAATACATCGATGGGCCTGCTATTGGTGACATACAACAAGCTACCAATTAAACTACGATAAATACATCCATCAATCTTGTCCGCATCGTCTTCTAGACTGAACTTTTGGTTGCTGTTGAGGAGAGTTTTCACATAATTACAATCTTGCATTTGAAATTTCTCAAGAAGATCTCTTATATATTTCTCTTGAGAGAAAAATTCCAGCGTTAGTTTGCTTCACCTCCAGCCCCAAAAAATAGCTCATCATGCCAAAATCTGACATCTCAAACTCTTTGATCATCAGCCTTTTAAAATCCTCCAGCAAAGCAATGTTGTTTGAAGTATAAATCAAATCATCTAAGTACAAACACACTGTAAGTATCTCATTAGGCTGACATGCTTTAACATATAAAGTTGGTTCACTTGAACATTTTTGGAGTCCAAGCTTGCTAGAATGACTGTCAATTCTTGAGTACCAAGCCTAGGTGCTTATTTAAGGCCGCACAAAGCCTTTTTAAGTCAATAAACCTTGTTTTCTTGGCCTTTAACTGCATAACCTATTGGTTGATCTACAAAAACTTCTTCCTCCAAGAGACCATTAAGAAACGCTAATTTAACATCAAGTTGATAAGCATTCCATTTGTAATGTGTAGCACCAGCCAAAACAGTTCTAATAGTGTTAAATCTAGCTACAGGGGCAAAGGTTTCTTTGAAATCGATACCTTCCTGCTGCATGTATCCACGAGCAACAAACCTCCTTTGTATTTTTGTATCAAACCATCAGGTCTGAACTTTAGCTTGTGAATCCACTTTAGACCAAATGTCTTTTTCCCATCTGGTAGGTCAACAAGCTCCCTTGTGTCATGTTTTTTTAAGGCTCTAATTTCGTCTTCCATGGCAGCACGCCATTCTTTGATTTGCACAGCTTTTTCAAAGTAGTTAGGCTCATGAATAGCTACAAATTGACACCTTTCTGTTTGGTCATAAATTTTTGTCAAAGAACGCCATTTTCTAGGAGGCGTTGCTGAGGTACTTGAAGAAGATAGTGGAGTTGAAGGTGTTGAACGATGATGGGCTGAAATTGAATTCCATGCATTCTTCTCATCAAACACAACATCACGACTAACAAAAAGTTTATTAGTCAAAGGATTATACAGATGATATCCTTTAGTTTCAACACTATAACCAACAAATATGCACTTCACACTATTATCATCAAGTTTCTTCCTATGCTGAGAAGGAATATGAACATACGAAATACAACCAAAGACTTCGAAATGTGCTACCTTTAGTTTCCACCCATACAATGCTTCAAAAGGTATTTGATGGTGTAGGTTTGTTGGGCATCGATTCAGAATATAAGCTGCCGTATGAACTGCTTCTGCCCAGAAACTCTTTGGCAAATCCTTAGTTTTCATCAAACTCTTGGCCATTTCCATAAGACTTCTATTCTTTCTCTCATCTACACTATTTTGTTGTGGTGTATAACTAGCGGTTAGCTATCTTTGTATTCCAAAATTTGCACAAAAACTATTGAATTCATTTGACAGAAATTCACCACCGCAATCTGTCCTTAGAATATTCAAAGAACGTCCGCTCTGTTTTTCAACACAACTTTTGAATTTCTTAAATATATGCAATGCCTCTGATTTTTCTTTAGCAAAGTAAACCCAAATAAATCTAATGTAATCATCTACAAACACAATAAAATATGTGTTGTTGTTGAGAGAAAGAGTTCTCATTGGTCCACATACATCCGCATGGACTAGTTCAATAGGTTTGGATGCTCTTTTAGCATTTTTCTCATGAAAGGTGACAAACTCATTTATTTATATATTTTTTCATATCAATTGGATGAGTTTTTGTTACTATAATTGGTCTTTATAAAACTATTTGATTATTACTTGAATTATTATGCCTTACATTTAATTTATGTTTAAGTGTGATAAATTAATTTTTGGACAATGATGCTACTGTATTGTAATTTTTATTATAGGGTATTTGGAGAAATTAGAGCTAAAAAAGATTAAGAAGTAGTGATCCAAGGCATTAAAACATTGAATAGGAGACCAAAAACGACAACGTGGAAGTGGACTGGCGGTAGAGACGTGCGTGATTTGGGAAAATAAGAACAGAAACGACAACATAGACGTGTGTGAGTTTTGCGAGGGTTTTGAGTGAACAGGAAAGGTGGACTAGAAACGAGGAAATTAAATAGTCCCATCAAGATATACAAGAGAGGCGGCAGAAGTGGCGTGCGTGGTCTGGGAAAATAAGAGAAAAATGTAAACGTGAAGAGCAGAGCATGGAGGAGAGTGTTCTACAGAGAAGAGGGAGCTAGGTTTCAGTGCTTCTTCCTCATCTCCCACAAATCCAAACCATTATTCCCACCTTCCATGACTGACCGCCGGAGTTCAATGTTGACAACGTCTTCCATGAGTTGCCGTGGCTAGTTCATCATAATCCTTTGATTCAATGACAATGGTAGGAGCTTGGGTTTTCATAGGGGAGTTTAAGCTGCATTTATCTTCTACCCATTTAATTATTTAGTGATTCCTAAGTCTTAGGTTAATTATTTAATTATTTGGAGTTATGTATGGACTATATCTTTGAATTGGAATATTTCTATGACTGGGTTATTGTTTAGCAATTGATATTATGTTGATTTTGGGTTAAATTTCATTACTTTGTTTTAGGTCAAGACTTTGTATTGAGAGTTTAGTGAATATTTGGTGATTATTCAAGGTGGCTTGAATGAAATGATTGTTATATCAGTTGTTGGTATTAATTCTGTTTTCGTAATTATTGAGTGAAAGTTAAGCATTGGGTTTTAGTATCCTTGGTTCTATTTTACTATTCTGATGGCAGTTAGTAGATTGGGATTTTGGAAAATATTTTTGTAACAAATTGAGGTGGCTCAGTTGTTGGATTCAAAGCTTGATTATAACTCTTGGTTTATTTGTTTTAACTCTAATATCTGTTTGAGTGATGATTCACTAGTGAACTGGAGGGTCGCGTTTATCATTGTTAATTACTTATGTTTTTCTTCTTATTACATTCACTCACTACCATTTCATGTCACTCATTTTAAATTTAAAATACCAAAACAAGTCCTTTACGTTTATTCTATTTCATTGCAAATTTTAGTGATAATTGATCAAATCACACCCATTCTATAGTTTAGGCTGCATTGCATTTTGTTACTTAGGAAATTAATTTCATTTTTGTTGGTTCCTCAAAGAGAACGACCCGAGGTTGCACTATATGCAATCCTTGGTTAATTTTTCAAGTAACCCTAAGGCGACATCAGATTCTAGGTTATTTCAAGTGGCGTCGTTGCCGGGGAACCAAGAAATTGGTTCCTAGTAACTAAGTGTCAAGTAAAGTTGACTGGGACTTATGTGTTAAGCCTCATACTTGCATTGGTGTTGCATAGTCCATTTTCATTTGCATTTTTGCATTTTCTTGGCTAGATAAAAGTTTTGGGTTGCTCTTTGACTTGGTTGCTATTATTGGATTACATTGCTCTTGTTTGCTTAATTATAGCCTACTTGGTTGCTTTCTTGAGTGTAGGGGTCCATTCTCCAAGTCCAGTTTTGGGAAAATTGCTCCTTAATGCATATTAGTGAAGTTTTTGACATTCTTTGATTAATTGTGCATATTACAAGTTTTCACACTCTTTCATACACTATGAAGTGTATCGTCATCCATACTCATACATTCATACACACACACTTGCACTCATCACATTCTTCCATTTTTTTACTTGAATCTTGTTGTGTAAGTCAGTTTTGCTCCTCGTTCTTATTGTTATTATTTATGCCTAGGAGTGATAGGGCTTTACCACTGAATCCTTTAAAGCTTGAACTTGAGAGGTTAGTGAAAAAGATTAGAATAGAGAGGAGAATAGAGGGGATAAGTCAAGCTCTTGTTAAGGAGGAGCATATTTCACAGGAGTCAAGTTTGTCATCTAGTGAACAAGAACCTAGTGAGAGAGCTACCTCTAGTGAACACTTATTTGCTAGTGATTTTGAATTAGAGCAAGATACCATGGATGGTGATAATGGTAATAATAGATATAATGGGCCTACTGGGAACAACGGACATTGTTAGAGCAACCTAGGGGATAATGGTGAGGATAATAGAAGCATGAGGGAGATTAATAAGTCCAATGTTGATTTTGACCCTTATAGCTTTTATACTGATGATGTGAACTTCGAAATTAAAGGAGCATTAATTTCTTCCTTACCTAGATTCCATGACTTTGCAGGTGATGATCCACATAGGCATTTGAAGACTATGCACATGATGTGTTCTTCTATGAAACCACCCACGACAAATCTTGAAGATGTATTGAGGAGAGCATTCCACTTCATTTTAGAGGACAAAGCTAATGATTGGCTTTACACACTACCTCAACATTTCACCACATTGACCTAGGGTCAGTTGAAAGGAGCATTCTTAGATGAATATTTTCCTACCTCTAAAACTTCGAGGCTAAAAAAGGAGATAACTAGTGTTGTGCAACGAGATACTAAATCCATGCATGAATATTGGACAAGGTTCATCACAATCTAGCCCATTGTCCACACCACAATATTTCAAAGATTGATATGGTAAACTCTTTCTATGAAGGGCTCCTTCTACATCATAAGCCCTCAATTCATGCCGCGGCAAATGGTTCGCTTAGAGAATTGTGTCTCAATGCTGTATGGGACCTACTTCAAAAGATGGCTATTAATGACCCTCAATCTGGAGACACAAGGAAGGTGTACAATTCATCTCCGGTTTCTTCCTAAGATATTCTTGTTAAAATTGCTGCTTTGGAAAACCGAGTGGAGACAAGACTTAATATTTTGGAGAATAATGTGAAGGCCAAGCAAGTTAATTCAGTGGGTCATTCTCAAGTTATAGTAGCCGGTTATGAGTATTATGGGTCCATGATGCATGCCTCTAATAATTGCGCTAGATATGAAGAAGTTTCTGCCCTCTACCAAAATAGGAATGGCCAATATCAAAAGAGGGATCCCTACTCCAACATCTTTAATCTAGGTTGGAGAGATCACCCTAATTATAGATGGGGTGGGGATCAAGGCAACATTCAAGGAAATTCTTCCAATCAAATGGTGTCTAATCAAAGGACATCATCTTCTTTTTCTAAGGGTGATGAATTTGCTATGATCATGAAGGGAATTGCTGGGATTAATTTAAGATTATTTCACGAGAAGACACAAACTGATGCTAAATTGAATGCTATGGGGAATAAGATGGACTCATGTCTACAAAATGTGTTCTCTAAGTTGGAGCAAATAGAGACTAAGCATGAGAACTAGAACACTTTGTTACTCAAATCTCCAATAACTTGCGTGAACATCAAGCAAAGAATAGTGGTTCTATACCCTCCAACACAGTGATAAATCCTAAATCCTTGAATGCAGTCACACTGAGAAGTGGTAAGAAAATTGTGCTAAGAAAGTGATATTCAAAGATAATGAAGAGGATGAAGAACAGGTTAATGAGGAAATAGAAGTTGAGTCTCCTCCTGCTAACACTACTTAAGAAACCTCCCAAGCTGAAAAGAAAGCTTCTATTCAATTTGAAAGCCTATAAGAAAAGAAGCTCATGGAGAAGTCTCGAAAACAACCAGTAGTGCAAAATTATGAATAGGCAGCAACTATCATGAAGAGACCAATGGAGATAGGATCACCTTCCGACTCCAAAGGTGATGAGGTAAACATTCGTGACTTGCCTTTTCCAAATTTTTACTTGGTTAGTAAAAAGATTGTTGACAAGAAAGACAATGATGAATTGTTTGAAATGTTTAGCAAACTTGAGGTGAATGTGTCATTGCTTGAATTGATTAAAAAGATGCCTAAGTGTGTTAAATTCTTGAAAGACCTATGTACAAATAATAGAAAGTATAGGCATAGTGAGAGAATTCAACTGGGGTTGAGTGTTAATGCCTTATTTAAGCTACAGTTGCCCATTAAATGCAAAGACTCGGGTTCTTACACTATCCCCTGTATCATAGGTAGAACTACTATTTCTCAACTTAGGTGCAACAATTAATATCATGCCGACCTCGTTTTATAAGACCTTGGGTATTGAAGCTTTGAAAGACACTAGTGTAGTGCTTGGTCTAGCTGATAGGCAATGAGATACCCTAAAGGCATTCTATAGGATATCCTTGTGCAATTCAAAGGTCTTATTTTCCTAGCTGATTTTTTTGTCATGGATATGACTAATGAGCTTCTTGCTGAGAGTACCTTGATTCTAAGTAGGCCATTCCTTATGACTGTTGAGACCATAATTGACATGAAGAAGGGCCTTATCACTATGGGAATTAGGGATCAAGAAGTGCAATTTAATCTTTCAAAAGCTATGAGCCATGGTTATCTTACTTGGGTATTAATTTGATTGAATGTCATGATAATGATGTGGAAGATTTGCATGAGATTGATGTGCATGAACCTGACTGGTATAGTATGGGTGTGAATCATCATGATGCACTTACTTGTTTATCCTCCCCCCGTTCTTCTGATTTTTGTACATGTGAGGGTGACGTTATATGTGTCTATTGTTTAGAGATAGATAACTGGCTTTCCATTATGCAAAATTTTGAAGCATCCTTTTGTTTTGATATTACTGCTGATTTTGCACTTGACAGCTTTAAGGAAGGTGTGTTTCTTAATTTTGCAGGAACTTATGATAAAGAAGTTGTTATAAACTACGAGCGTAGTTTCTCTTTCAAGTGGTGCTGGAATATTAGAAGAAGATAGTAGTGATCCTGCTATTGCTCTAATCCCTTTTAATACCACTCTCACTTTTGATTTACTTTCTTTTTCTATTGATCAGATTGATCCTAATTCTGTTATTTCCAGGTCATCTAATGGTGGCACTGAATCGGGAAGTGGAGGACATATACGTCGCATTGTCCTCCACTAAATGCTTATATCCTCTCCCCAAACCACATGGACGCACCACTCACACTCAATGCATTCGATATACCAAAGCTGGTGCCTTCTATTGTGCAACCCCCTGATTTTACAATTGAAATCCCTTCTCCCTAACTTGAAATATGTCTTTCTTGCTAATGATTGCAAATTGCCTTTATTATTTTCAGTTCTCTGAGTAGTTCTGAAGATGAGAGATTAGTTTCTGTGTTGAAAAGGTATAGGAGGGCTATAGGTTGGTCTTTAGGGGATATACCAGGAATCAATCCCTTGGTTGCACACACAAGATCCTTTTGGCTGAAGGTTCTAAGCCAATTAAGCAGCTACCAAGGAGATCAAATCCTCTTATTCATGATGTGGTTAAGAAGGAGGTATCTGAGTTATTGAGTGCGGGGATCATATATGCCATATCAGACAGTAAGTGGGTGAGCCCGATACAGGTGGTACTAAAAAAGAGCGGTATCACAGTAGTGAGAAATGAGAGTGATGAACTTATTCCATCAAGAGTTTAAAATGCTTGGAGAATGTGCATAGACTATAGGAAGTTGAACGAAGCAACTAGGAAGGATCATTTTCCATTACCTTTCATTGATCAAATGTTGGAAAGAATATCTGGGAAATATCACTATTGTTTCTTGGATGGCTTTTTAGGTTACTTCCAGGTACCTACGCTTATTGAAGGATGCCATTTGAGTTGTGTAATGCCCTAGAAACCTTTCAAAGGTGTATGATGGTGATCTTCTGTGATTTATTGGAGCAAATATGGACGTTTTTATTAATGACTTCACCGTTTATAGTGATAGCTTTGATGGTTGCTTGTTTAGTATTGAACGTGTTCTTGGTAGATGTATTCAAAAGAGATTGGTTTGAATTATGAGAAATGTCATTTTATGGTAGATAGTAACATAGTGTTAGGGCATCGCATCTCCTAAAAGGGGATTGAGGTTGATAGAGCCAAGATTAAAATCATTTCTTCACTTCCTTATCCTACTTGTCTAAAAGAATTGAGGTCTTTCTTGGGGCATGTAGGGTTTTATCGGTGCTTTGTAAAATATTTTAGTACAATTGCTTTACCCCTTTCTACATTGTTTAAAAAAGATATTGACTTTCATTTTGATGATAAATGTAGACATGCTTTCGACACTTTGAAATCCTTGCTTGTTTCACCTCCTATTCTGACTGCACCGAATTAGGATTTGCCCTTTGAACTATCTTGTGATGCTTCTAATTTTGCAGTTGGTACTATGCTTGGTCAGAGGGAGGAAAAGCGGTCTAGAGTGATAGCTTATTCCTCCAAGACACTTGACTCCGCTCAAGTGAGCTATACCACTACCGAGAAGGAACTTTTTGTTATAATCTTTGCTTTAGATAAGTTTAGATAGTATCTGATAAACTCTCGAGTGGTTGTTTTTACAGATCATATAGCAGTGCGGTACTTGTTCAAGAAGCCCCAGTCTAAACCAATACTGATGAGATGGGCTTTGATGCTGCAGGAGTTTGATATTGAAATCAAAGACAGAGTTGGAGCAGAGAATCATATGGCTGACCATCTTAGTTGGTTACCTGAAGGCATTGAGGGAGTTGACTCTTCTGATCTTATTGTTGATTCTTTTCCTGATTCTACACTTTTTGCCTTAGTAGTTCAGGAGCCTTGGTACTCTAATATTGTTAATTGCATTGTCACTGATCTTGTGCCTCCTTCTATGTCTAAGTTTCACGTTGATAAGCTAAAGAGGGAGGCAAGATACTATACCTGGGATGCTCCAATTCTTTCGAAGCAATACAGCGACCAGATCATCAGACAATGTGTTCCTAATAATGAGATCCACTCTATCCTTACCTTTGCACATTCTTTATCTTACGGGGGGGCATTTTCGTGCTAATAGGACTGCTATGAAGGTTTTAGAGTGTGGGTTTTACTGGCCTACCTTATTCAAAGATGCTTATGCTTTTGCAAGTCTTGTGATAAGTGCCAGAGGTTTGGGAGTCTGGGTAAATAGCATGAAATGCCTCTAAGACCTCTGCATTTTTATGAAATTTTTGATGTCTGGGGCATGGATTTTATGGGCCTCTTTCCTCAGTCATTTGGGTTTTCATATATATTACTTCCAGTAGATTATATGTCTAGGTGGGTAGAGACAGTGCCAACTGATCGCGGCTTTGTCGTTCGATTAATTTAATCGACCTTGGAAACCGGTCAAAATAAAAATAATTCCAAGATTGCAGCAAGCTGAACCTCGGGTCGTCTCTCTCGATGGAACCGTTATGCAATTGATCCTAAGACTAGCCTAAGTTTGAAT
>JAOTBA010000007.1:17484961-17496838 GCA_025629845.1 Erythroxylum squamatum
CCTATGGTAGATACCTTACATGAAATGAACGATGAGTGAATATTTACTACCTTTGAATGCTTGAGAGGATGGAGAGTGGGGTGAGTGTCTATCACACTTGTTGATGGTTCTTTGAATTGAAGTGCTTGTTGATTTTGGTTAAATATGTGAAGAATTTCTTGTTCACGGAGTATTATAAGTTTCAAGTTCTTAGATTGTGTTTATTGGAATGATCGTTGATATTTCTGACTATTGTTTGGGAAAATTGTTATTTTCATTGTTTGTTCTTTTATAGTCTAGCGCTTTTTATTATGCTTGAGGACAAGCATAGTTTAAGTGTGGGGGAATTGTTGTGTCTAATTTCTATTGTTTTAATTGCCTTCATATATTGATTTTGGTTACAAATCCTTGTGTTTTGATCCAATGTGACATTAATTGAGTGAAAATTGTGTGAATATTGCATGAATGTTAATTGGGTTATTTTGTGAATTTTGCATTAAAACACCAAAGTCACATAATTTTTGTATTAAATGTTATGCACGATGGTGACTTGGTAATACATCATCGTGCAAGGTGGTGATTTTATGTCAACACTGTGCATGGTTAATGCACGAGGGTGACAAGCGTGACTCCCCATTCATGGCTGTGGGGTGACAAGCATGACTCCCCATACACGGGGGTGACAAGGGTGTCACTATAAGGATGTCACACTCGTGACTCCCCATACACGGGTGTGAAAAAGGGAGTCACACCCGTGACTCCCCATGCACACCCATGAGAAGTTTTAAGATTAATTATAGCATTAATACGTGGTAGCTTACGACATTAAGGCATGCAACTGTAAACCTAAAGATAGTCTAATAAAAGGAAGAGAGGGTGGCGGCTGAGAAAAATCATCTTTTATTCATTGTTTCATCGGTTCACTTACACAGAGACACTACAGACATGGGTGGCACAGAGAGATAGAGAAAAAGAAGATAAATAGATAAAGGAAATAGCGTGAGTCAGGAAGAAGAGCAAAACAACAAAGAGGTGGAATCTTCGGAGAGGCCGAAAGCGAGAGCTGGAGCTGAATCCCATTCAACTTGAGTGAACATTCGTCTAGGGAAGAAGCTGAAGAAAAAGGCAAGAGCCAAAGCTTGAAGCTTGAGAGGGAGTTGAGATCTCCACAACTCTTCATCTGATGATTTATTTGCCTATTCTATTTCTCATTTGTTGCTTTGTTTCTTTCATTTTGCTATCTGTTATTAACTGACTTATACTCTTATTAGTTTAGCCAACTGTTATTTATTTCTTTTGATAATCCATTCGGTATTCACTATTTTATTATTAGTTTAATACTTTTGTTTACAGTAATATGCAATTAAAGTGTTTTATGATGATGAATGTGGTGGTATCCGTGATGGGCTGATCTCTTTTCTTGAGAATTAATGTAACTATTTAGTTAATATGCATAATTGGGTTACGGATCTGTTGTCCTATTTATTGTTGTGGTTTTTGAACTGACTGAATGTAATAGAATGGCCAAATTTTGCATCATTTTAATGTTAAATGAAGATTCGAGAGATGAAGTTTAATGTGGATTGAGAAACCATGGACACTGGGTTAAGAACTAGAAATATACTAACTTAAGTGGTAATTGGTAGTCGAGTTTTCATTATTTATTTGTATAATAACTTGTTGAATACGAAAGTTAAACTAGTTCATTATTTGAATCAATTTAAAACCTAACTATTAATTTTAGTAAAACAACAATCCAATCATTTTTCCTTAATCATGCATAGGAGATTAAATTAGTGAAATTAATTCTCAAGAGTTTTTCTGCTTCGATTAATCTATTTGTCTTTGCTCCCAATTGATTCCGTCTACTTTTCAATTTAATTTCGTAATTTTCCTTAAAAGCTTTCACTGAACAATCGGGATAGAATGTTTAATAATGCATTATATTTATTTTTATTTTTAATTCAAATTTAATTTAAGTTGACCAATTTCACCGCCGTGGGAGACGATTCTGGGTTATTAGTTACAATTATCCCGTATACTTGCGAGTAGGATAGCCTAGGTCTTCTTTAGAACTTTTTGGGCATAACATATACCATTTGTAATTGCATACTTCCTTATAGCTTACCTTAATTGCTTGTCGTCCTTGATCTTCATTCCAATTTCAAATTTAAAATTTGTCATTTCAACTTTTGGATTAAAACTAATGTAATTGTTCTTTGGTATCGATGCATCATCATCACTATGAATTGCTGATTGAATTTCATCATCACTTTCATCATAATCACTATTTCTACAATGCGAACTTCCTTCTGATCTTCCGGTATTTTTGGAATGATCACCAACTTCATTAAAATTCTTTCCACTACCACCAACACCATCAACAATATTGTCACATTCAAACCCACTTTGCAAAGTCTTCCCACATCTCTTCTCATTTGTTCTAGAAAAAACGTATTCTTCATCATCAGTTCCAAAGAACTCCTCATCAACTAAATCATCTCCAAAATCACTATCCTACATAACAATGAAGTCCTCATCTTGCTCCAATTCAACTTGGAACAACCCCTCATCTTGCTCCAATTCATCAACAGAGTCTAACTCCTCACCATCTATCGCAGGATTCTCATAACCATAATCATAGTAAATTTCAACATTCTAACAATTCAATTCTTCCATTTTTTTGGAGCATAGCCAACATGTAATTGTTAGGCTTTAAACTTAACTCCATCAAGCTTTTAATAGACTCATGTGGAAATTTGTAAAAAATAGAGATTACCTTATGTCCTTTATCTTCAGAAATCCCTTTTAGAACTAGCATGCTTAGTTCATCAATTCCCATATTCTATTTTCTTCTTATCTTACCCCCTAACATATCTATTTTCTTGCCTTTCTAGCACTCCATTATGATGAAATTCAAAATTTACCAACAACTGCAAAGGGAAAGTGTGACTAAATATAATATGATAAATATTCCAAAATGAGAGAAAAGAAGCAACAACTAACAAATCTCAAATTGGGAAAATTAAAAATCTTACAAATAAGTAAATCATACTTAACATCACCATTTGTACTCCATATCTTCTAATCTGAAAGTACTTCAATTCTATATACTTTGCATTGTCTACGTTCATTGTGTTCTTACATATGAACTTTCCAACATATAAAATAAAAAAAGAAGCTAAGCTTTTGAATCCATAATCTATTGTTCTTCATTTCTTGTTTAACAAAAAAAACACAACAGATTAATTAACAATGGTAACATATGTTGTTTAACTGCATTACAGTTAGATTATGCAACTTTTTGACTTAATATAAAATTTATCTTGTCAAGAGTTGCAGGCACAAATTCATAACTACATATATGCAACAAAACGCCAGCTCCTCTCTTCCATAGTAGAAGTACTAAGAATTACGTAAAAAATAAACAATGATGTTAAGCTTTTATATTTTTCTTTTAATTAAATAATGAAATCTATGCAAGTTCTTTACTTAAATAATCTTCTTCTTCGTGCCAATCGTTGCTTCTGGATGTTCTAAACTATGCTTATAGGACCTATGCTCATTTACTTCTTTCAAGTTAATTTGTTAGTGCTACAAATACATATAATATACGTATTGTTAATGCATTCATTTTGCATCCAATAAACACCTCCATTATGTGAGATTCATATGAAGTTGATCAAGTTCTTTATTCATTCATCTTTAAATGTCAGGTTCGATTGTGTATTCATCTTTAAGTAACCATAGCATTAAACAAAATGAGGAAGAGACAACCAAAAGTAAAGTAATGTAAGACATAAATGAGGAATGCCCGTACGATGAGGATGGATAACAACCTTTTTCATGAAGAATTAAAGTAGCTTGCATGAAGAATTAAAGAACAGGAGACATAATCAAAACATAGATAGCTACATCATTTACACCTTGTAGCATAATATCAAACATTATCAAAAAAAACATGACAATGAAATTTTAACCAAGAAATAAAAACCTAACTTTCACGTGGCTGATTGTAGAGAAGGGCAAGAAGGGCTTCCGGCGATGCGATGCGAAAAGGGCTGAGAAAGAGGCGAAATGACCTTTCAGCAATGGGAGAAGTGCTAAGGACGACGGGGTGACTGTGAGTGAGGGCAAACTTAGGATAGGTTACAGATTAATAACGATCGGGAGAGGTGATTTCATGTGTGGGTGAGAGAAAAGTTAGAGATTTTAGGTTACCGATAGAGTGAGAACGACGAGGAAGGAAGTCTTGTTTTTAGTTTTAATTTGTTCAAACGACGTCATTTTACTCTCATCAAGAAATGACGTCAATGACGTCGTTTCACTAATTACACAAGCTTATTCTAATGACGTTGACGTGTCTGATTAGTAAGGGTCCTTTGACACCAGGCAACGCCACTTCAACAAAAATAACGGTGTGACTAATGTTAGGCTATAATTGAAACAAATTGAAAATTTGAATTTTTTATTATTACTTTTTAAAGTTTGGGCTATAACGAAATTTTAAAAAAAAATTGGGCTTTTTTTAATAATTGACCTTAAATTGAAATGTCACAAGCAGTTTTCGCAGAAGAAATCACACAGACAAGAAGCCACCACAATCCCCGTCCGCGGCTAGTAGCCTCCCTATAGTTGCCACAGAGCCCCTGCAACCCTCGCCTGTAGCTACAACAACCTCTCAAGTTCTATACTCTTTCTCTTGTCTCTTCCTCTATTTCCCAATTCATCGCCATCCCTTGTCCACTTCTATCTACTCTAAACTCCTCCATAGTTCCCCTAAACATCTATATAACTATCTAAATAAGTGGTAAGGGTCAACTATCTAAATAACTAATTCTAGTTATTTTAGCAATGGTTGACCTAAACTCAATTATTGTTAGTGGACTCTACACTCTGCCCATATTAAAAAAATTCAATATGGTATCAGAGCCTGTTTGTCTGTCCCTTTTCCTAATATGCCCAACAGATATCCAGCCCTACTTTAAGGTAAGGGAGGTTTGTCAAGAATCTCACATCGGATAAGTGTGAGTGTATTCAACCATTTATAATAGTGTACAAACCTCCCCTCTTAAGCTATCTTTTAGGGGTGAGTTAGGCCTTTCAATAGTGACTGTAGATGGTTTGTAAAATGTGAATTATGAGGGACTATTTTACAGTTTTAAAAAAATTAGGAACTCATTTATAAATTTAAAAAATTACCTAAAACTATATCCAATATTAACCGATACTAGTACAGTATCGTACTATAACTAAATCTGATACTAGTATTGGAACGATATTCATAACGTTAGTTGGAGTTCAATTTGAATACTTTGAATCGTTATTTGTTATAAATGTTAGTTTCAAAATGCAATTTTAACCTTTAATGTTTCTAGATACAAAGACAAGGGTGCGATAAAATTTATGAATGGGTCTGAAGCCCCAATAACTTCTATGGATTTGAAGCCCCAGTATCTACTATCAATTCTAACACTTACCATTGTGTTAATACTCTTGCTCGTGTAACGTATTAGTATCATTCGTATATCTAAATTACTAGACAAGTACTGCACACTTTGTTGTAGATGTTAATTTTTTAATTCAACAGAAATAGATAATTACGAAATTTTTATCAGTGGAAAATGTATTAAGTATACAATAAGAGTTCAAAGGCAGTAATAGAATTCGTTGAGTTTTGCATCCTTTGGCAATTGAGAGTAAAAAAAGAGTAATTCCAAACGATTAGAAATGAATCAAAGTATACTTTATGGTAATAATTAATATATTGGTCTTGAATTGCTTTTTGAAGATATGATTTTATTACATCAATATCGAAAATGAATCATAAATAGCAACAAAAAAACACAAATAGAGATGGGTTATTTGATATTAAAATATGTAGATAAACTCCTGCTTAATTCTGGTCCGATAATAATTGACATAACATCAGGTACGAAAACATTGGTATATGATCAATTCTACCAACACGACCCATTCTACGTCTTTCAATCTTTTGTCAGAAACTTTTCACGAGGCGTGGCACTTCTTCCATCTAATAATCAAGGCTCTGAATTTACAAATACGTATGGAACTGGGAGGGCCGAGAGATGTTGGCAAGCACAACAAAAGACAAGGAGAAAGAACAGAAAATCCAAGTTTCAAGCAGTCAACCAGACATATGTCAAACTTTGATTATGGAATTTGCTTATAACAAAATAGGAAACTGAGACGCATATATCTTTTCATGAAAATCCACTCCTCCACAAAGACATTCCGTGGAAACATAAGTTCCTTAACTTTTCTCAGGTTTTGCTTACTTTTAAGGGACGTGATGAACCATTCACGTCCAACCTTTCATCAATTCATTGAACACCCTTGAACCTAGTCTCTAATGATAATCTCCACTACACCTTGACTTAAATCTAGTGCCAGGCCCTCTTCGGTGTTTGCTCACACCATCATTCTTTTGTCACGTTCCACTTGCAAAGTGTCCTCCATCTTTTTCTCAACCTATTCTTGGTTAATAAATATACATGCATTTTTCATGGTACCCCACTTTAGTTTATAAGATCATATAATGTGCTTTCTTGTCACCTTTTTGACTTTGGGAAATATGGTCTCTCACTAGTGTTTCTGCACCAGCACAACCACACAAGTGTCCTTAGAAATTTGATGATGTAAATGCATGTATAAATTCAGTACTTTGCCTTGAAGAAAGTATAGCAAAAACCCCAAGAAGTGTCTCATTAAGGGAAGCTTGTTCAAACAATGGCAGGAAATCTCCTCCGCTTACTGATAGTCCTGGCAATCTCTTACTTGATCACCTCAAGTAGCGCTGCCCCAGTTTCAAGTATATCTTTCATCAGTCTCCAGACATAATTCAACTTCAGTTTAAACATGGGAACTTACTTTTGATGTTTACTCTTTTTGCAGGATTGGGAAGAGTGATATTGGATGGACCTCCAATTCTTCCAATTACAAGAAAGACCCACCTGGTATTAGCCATAACTGAAATTTAGAACTTCCTTCCACAGTTGAAGGTAAGATATCATCTTCTAATAATCTTTTGTTTCACCACCTATCGACTTACAGGCGGCTAAAGAGAAAACCTGGGAGGAGCATACTAGTGATGGAAGGATGACCTTGGAGCTAAACGACTACCCTGGTATAGGGGCCAATAATCGTCACGTTCCAAGGCCACAGTTTGGAAGATGTAATGATTGCTAGATAGTTTCTCAATATCGATGGACGCTTCATAGTACCTACTGAGCTATGGCGTGCGCAGTCTAGACATGATTTTGCTTGGTCGTTAAGATGCCCAGGACTAGTTAGAAATTTCATTATTTCTTTATCTCTTGAGGTAGTAGTTGATCTCTATATATGGGAATATTTATAATATATATATATATATATATATACACACACACACACTGATATGGAACTCTGAAACTTGAGGTTCACGCAGATTGAGGATTAGTGGTTCGGAATGGTGATGCTGATAAATATGTAATGCAGTAGCTACGATATGCCATATATGTATATGGTTAGATTCTGTATGCAATGTGAAGACATAATCACAGTTGTTCTTTTTTTACATTTCTCATCAAAGTAGTGTAACAGGCGAGTTTGAAGTTAAGAGTAGCTCAATTTATAGGTTTGTTTGAGATTAATTGTTAATGGTTTATCAACCGGTTATATACCGGACCCGAAACGTAGCAGAGAAATAGGTTCTGGCCTGCACCGGTTATAGTATATATATATATATATTTGTCGAACCGTTCAAACTCTAATTAATTGATTTTGTATAATTTCATTTGGACACAAATAACTTAACATCCTTATAAGTTTTAGATGGGATCAAAGCTCCGACGGGAAGTTAGCGTGGGAGCTAATTTCTTTTACTAACTAGAGTAGCTCAGGATCATGTTTTATAAACAACATGAAGCCTGTAATTCATTTTGTTTTTCCTTTTTTTATCAGCAATCTTTCTTCTTAATTAAATTGTTCAATCTTACTCCTCTTGAGCAGTTAGCATCACCACGGAAAGAATCAAATGAAGTACAAACTCAGATTTCGTTTCATGAAACTAAGGTTATGTTTAATGGGGGAGTAGAATAAAATATAATATAATATTATTTCATCCTTAGAAAAGAAAAGTTTATAATAAAATGGAATAGAATAAAAGAAGAGGGTTTTATATTAAATCTCATTTCATTCTAAACAATAAAAGTAAAAATTCTCCGATTTAGAAGTTTAGGATGAAATATAAAATAATAAATAATTTTATATTATATTATATTATAAACCCTTCGTCTAAACAATATTTCACTATATTATATCTTTCAATTTTTTTCAAACAACAATTATCTAATATTACATTTATTTATATTTCGTTCTATGATAAATTATTTCGTTACATTAAAAACTTTATATACAATCAAACAAAGGCTAAAAGATTTCCAACTCTATTACGGAGCTTTAGGATGTCCAACTAGGACTTACCAAGTAGCTCCACTGTTCGTAGGCTAAAGACGAAAACTTTCTAACTAATAAAAGCTGGCATTTTGAAAGATACGCACTTTCCCTTTTGTTTTGTTTACTATTCTTTTTTTAAAGGTTCTTTAAAATTGTGTTTGAGTGTGCATAAATTCAATTATCGTGCGGAAACTTATTGCTAAGTTGGTGCGATAAGACTTGAGTTGAGTGTGCAAAATTCACCTAGTGTCGAGTTGGTGCGATTTTGATGTTAAAGGTTCCAATTTTTTGTCCCCTCTAATCTTAACTCGATGTCAACGCCCTCAGACATGTAATTGATGCCGTGGAAATTGGTTGTCTATTTACATTGTAACTTTACCCTGTTTTCAGGGGAAGAGGCAATGAGTACAGGATAAAAGTTACTTTCCATGTCTTATGGTGGCAAACAACCTAGCCTAGCATACTCCACTACACTTTAATAATCTTTCACTTTCTTGAGGACACAACGGCAGATGAACCACTTGCCAATATCTAAGCTCATTCTCACTTGTGCAATACGTTCCATTGGACAAGGTGGATTGTTGAGGTGGTTGCCATTCACTTCCTTTGCCGCTGTCTACCATTGAACTATGCCCTTTTCTGGATGTTTCCTTGTTTGGTCATTTTATGTTATTGTGGAAGATAGTGAAGTAGATCAGGTACGAAACACATAATCTCATTTACAAAACTAAAGAGGATCATAACTGTTTGAAGTTTCAGACAACATGTAGAGGTTTAAAACTACTCCAATGAAAATGGCAGGACTTGGAAAGTCATTGTTCACAAAGATGCATCTTGAGGTTTCCAATCTCGAGCGAAGTGCCTGTTTGGAAGGACTTTTGAAAGGTGAATAAGTACTTTTTTCCACCACAAAAGTTTTTTTTTAAGAAAAATGAGTATTCAGCTGTAAAATAAAAAAATACTTTTTTAATAGATATGACTTTTTAAGCAACTAAAATACAGCTTTTTAAGAAGCTCACATTTGAAGCTTTTCAAAAAAGCTCTTCATTTTAACTTTTTCAGGTAGACTTTTTATCCTACGTTTACGTTTATATCGCAAACTATCTTCTGCACAGTTGTTTTGCAAAAGTGATCACCGACTCAACTTATCTTCTCAAGGGACACCGCAGTTGTTTAGAACTCTTGCGTAGTTGTTTTCCAAACCCATCTTCTCAAGGGACAGCTAACGAACGCATCAACCCACAGGTGAACAAAACTTGCCTTTCGATTCTAATTTTTGATTTGTGTTTTCTGGTATGCTTTTTCTAGGATGCTGATTTGTGGTTTCTGGGATGCTATTTCCTGTTTTTTTTCCTCCTCCTCACCTTTTTGTCCCCCTCCATTCACAATGACTTTGTGTGAGTGTTTGTGTTCTTTTAGATCAAACCAATAGTTGTTTTGAAATGGTGATTGTTGCTTCGTTTGCTTCAGCTGATGGTGTATATTAGGGATTGTTGTATGGGTGTTTTGTGATATGTCGACTAATGGTGTATATTAGGGATTGTTGCATTGGCTGATTGTCTGCTCTGTCTTCATCTCTTAATGTCTACCCTTTTCTTTGATTAACTTCCATCACCAAACTAGGCAACCAATAGGTACGAAAGAACTCCTCTGTCTCTGATAAGTATAATAGAACTCCTCTGTCTCTATAAAGCATTCCTTCCATAGAGCAAACACGTTTTTATTTCTCTTCCTCTCTCTCTCTCTATTTCTCTTTTGCTGTCTTTGTTTCTCTTTTGCTCTATACTGACAAAGAGAAAAGAAAAGGTAGAGCTCTGAAATATTCCTTGGCTCCTGTTATCAACTATATTGAATTTGTCACATATGTACCTGGAACTACAAGCTTTTGGTTTTTTCCTTTGTTCTTGGAGTGAAGTGGAAGGTTTAATTCTGGTAGTTCTTGTGCGGGGGTTATAAGTTATTCATGTTTTGATGAACTGGGTGATTGTTTCTTAATAGTGGGTTAATGTCTTTTCTTTTTTTAGTGGAAGGATTTTGTACTTTTTTTACTTGATTTTATTGTGAGAGGTGGAAATAGAAGGTGTGATGTGTTAAAAGCATGTGAGATTTTGAATTCTTCATTAAAAGTAGATGGTTTCTGTATGGATAAAGAGAAAGCCACTCCTTTTCCTCCTTGCTTATAGGAATTCAGTTTTTTTATAAACCTGAAATCACGGTGACCAGAGCCCTTTTTTCTTTTATTTGTAGGACTAATCAGAGTAGAGGAGATAGGGCGGTTTGGTTGCTATAAAAATGAAGAAACCCTACTTTTTTATTTTGGAGGTGAAATATGGAGTTGCGGGCATTTAGATCCTCTTTTTACTCGTCTTTTGTTTCTTTTGTTTCATTCCTTTTTTCTTGTAATTACCTTTAGATGATCAAGCTAGATATGACTGCCCTTTTAAAACTTATGTGTTGTCTCTTTTATCGACCCTTTTCTGATGATTTCTCAACTCTATCTTCGACCTTCTTTGACGTGCTTAATCTTCTACGGAGGAATTTGTTGAATTTGTTTGTATTAATAAGAGATTCCTCTGTTTTCTCGAGTTTGCTTTGTTTTCTAGTGGTAATTCAATTTTCTGGTGATTTCTATAAGATCTTAGATTGGCTTTTCTATGCAACAACTCTTATGCATATTATTCTTTTGTCTATGTCATTCTTGTTATGCTTTTAATGCTAAGTTCACAAAAGATTTAATGCTTATTATGCTTTTGTCTATGTCATTCTGGTTATGCTTTTATATTTTCTTATACTTGCTAAATTCATTGTTATATGCAGTGGGGATTTTGTTTTCTAGATCATGTGTTGTTGATAGAAAATGTCAAATCCAAGTCAAGATATTCAAGGTGGGGATAAATTGAAAGAAAGGGTTAAAGCAAAGTGGAATGATAGAACTCTTGAAACTGTAATCAAAATTTTTGTGGAAGCATTAGCTGGAAATCGACCAAATGGTCACTTTAACAAGATTGAACGGAAAAATATAGTTTTAAAGTTTGCTTATGAAACTAAGAAGAATTATGAATACAAACAATTTAAGAACAAATGGGATGGGTTAAAAAATAATTGACAGCTTTGGACAAATTTAGTAGGTAAGGAAATTGTACTAGGATGGGATCCTACTAATCAAACTATTAATGCAAGTGGCAAATGGCGGGGAAAGAAATTGAAGGTAAGCATTTAAGCTTTAGATTTATAATGTTCTAATTGTAAGCGATAAGTCGACTTGTACCATGTGTAAGTCGACTTATCCTTGCTCGGTACCGATAAGTTGACTTATTCTAGGTCGGTACTGTTTAAATGTGCCCTAAAGGCAATCCCCTTTAGTGCGTTTTATTCAAAGTCGTGTGCAGACTTTATGAATAAATAAAGAAAAGGCATAATTCATTAATTTGATGTTCATGA
>JAOTBA010000007.1:17535412-17551043 GCA_025629845.1 Erythroxylum squamatum
TTAATGAATGAGTAATGTCCAAAATACCCTTCCTTATAAGCCTTGAAACCTTAATGCTTAAGTGGCTTGCCAATTTTGCCCCTCATGCAATCTTACCACCTTAATTCAATTTAATCCATGTCATATGATCTTACTCAAATTAACATGCTAATTAACTCCTATTAACATGCCAATTTATTCCACAAAATACTCCATTAAGACCTCAAAATTCATTTAAGTCATGCTTAACTCCTTCCAAAAAAATCAAGACCTTTTTCTAATCATGCAATTGAAGCAATTTGGTAACACTTCCTTCTAGACAAATGTTCCTCATTGTCTCAATTTTTCAATGACAACAAAATCATTCAATTTAGTTCAGAAATCTGAAAGTTATACACTAAACATTTTCGAACTGTTCTTATACTGAAACATTATTCTGTGCTCAACTTCCATCCAAAAATTGACACTCTTAGAGACTAAATTGAAACTCCATTTCATCAGACAATTTGTGGCCTTATCTCTCTAGTTTAATCCAAATCAAGAATCATCTCATTTGGATAACTAGAGCAAACGTTATGGCTAAAACCCCGAAGCATACTCAATGAACATATTTTCAATTACAGCTTTTAACTTCCAACATATCACATATAGCCCATCTTGTAGCTAAACCATCTTTTCTATTACATTTCAAATTCAAGAATTCTCCTTTTCTTTACTCATGAATAATCGCCAACAATTCCTCAATTAATCGAAAAGTTCAGGGTCCAACATGGGTTGTCCCCTCCACTGCCATCTCCCAACTACTATATATCATATCCTAAATATGAGGATGTTTCAGCCACATATTGAAAAACTTAAAAGGTTTCTTACCTAGCAGCTCCATACGGTTGATATCCACTAAAACTGGGCAATGGTCTGATTCTGCTTCATTTCCAAGAAGTGAGCTGAGCAATTATATCCCAGAGAGTCCCATGCCTGGTTCAGTAGGACCCTATCAAGTTTAGCCCATAAGTGATTTTTATTCCAAGTGTAAAACTCCCCCTACTTGGAGTATCTTCCAGCCCTAATGCCAATCTGAAATCCAGTAAGTCTTTAAGCAAGTAATCCGATAGAGGCTAGCATCCTAGCCTTTCACTTGCAGTACAAACACAATTAAAGTCATCCATTAGGATCTAAGGCCCCACTAGATCCGCATTCACTTCCTTAAGTTTCTGTCGTAGCTCCCTTCTTTTTGTGACACTATATAAACCATAGGCAAATGAAACTGTACAAGTGAACTGTGATATACAACACTGAATCCCAATATGAATGTATTGCTCTCCTATCTCCAAAACCTGACACGTAGAGAAAGTGGGATTCCAAATAATACACATTCTTCCTCCTATAATGGAACCAAAATTATTACAACATTCCTAACCTCTAAATCTATTTCTCATCATCTTGCTCAAACTATCATTGGATAATTTTGTTTCAAGTAGACAAGAAAACTTACAGTCGTGTTGCCTAAGGAGGTTGACAACACTATGTTGTCTCGAGGCCTTGTTTAGGCCTCAGACATTCCAGGATAGTAACTTCATTTTTCAGCAAGGGGAGGCTGCCCCCTCTTATCCTCTCTGAAGCTTCAATATTACTCTTATCCATATCCTCCCTATTACTGCCCTCCTGTCTTATATTCATCTTCTCACTCCTTGTCCTATTAGGTTGTGTCATGGCTGCCTTCCCCTTATTAGCAGTCCTGTAATTTTGTACCTTCTGTCATGCTCCCTCATATACATTTTTGGAACCCATCTGAGGTTGACTCTTCTATCCCCTTATTCCAATGATCTCTTCCCTACATCCCATTCCTTCAGTACAAACTTCCTTCTGCAATTGTTGTACTCCCTTATAAGTAATAATTCCTTCTTGAGCTGCTTCTTTTTGAGCTGCTGATTGTTTCTATATGCCTCCACCCATCTCCTCTCCTGGTTCGGCTGGTTCGTTTCCCTATCTTCCTCGATAGTTTTAGTATCACTTGCAATTGTAGTATCCCTCATCTGTTTCTTCTTGTTTTTTCCCTTACAAACAAAGGGGTTGTGTCCAAATTTCTTACAGTGACAGGAGTAGTTAGGGAAGGTCTCATAAAGTACCATTTGAGTATATCTAGTACCTCTAGGCATTTTCACTTCAAAATTTGTCACAGGTAGTTTGGAGACATCAACTTCAACTAATAGTCTTGCATAGCCTATATGTGACTTTTTGCTGGTAATCTTATTTTTGCACAAAGGCTTTCTAATTCGGGAACCAAACTTTGATAGCCCCCTTTCATTCTATAGCTCCAAAGGTACATTTGGAAGTTACAACCAAATGGAAACTTCCATGAAGTCTTTGTAGTCAAATGCAAAACCTTGGGGAAGTTTCTTTAGCAGTAGAGTTCTCTCATACACTACATACGGACCTCCTGCCAATACGTTGGTACGATCATCTTCTGTATCAAATTGGAAAATCATCCAACCCTGAGCATGAGGCAGAATCTTACACTGTACATTCCATTTCGCTATTTGCCCTTCGAGAGCCTTCATCCCTAGGAACCTCCATGTGAAGCAACCCACAAGGCAGTATCCCCATGCTTGTTCAATTTATGTTACATCCTCTTCCTCCATGGTAACTTCCTCATCTACTTGGACAAAGTCAAGCTGCATCCCTTGTTTCATCTCTCTGTTGTTCCTGAGTAAACTGACATAAGAAGGTTTAGTGTTGCCTTCATCATGCTTGTCTGAAGTTGGTTCTGGCATTCTGTCGAGCACCTTCAGGGTAGGTTCCTCATCCTCTGAGTCCGAAGCTTCAGTGGTTACATTCTCCCCATTTGTATCCTCATCAACTGTGGATGCATCCTCATCCCCCAGCTCTTCAATATGTAACCCCTCAATACCCACATTTTTGTTTTATTCAGTAACCTACCTTCCCTGTTCTCAAAACGCGAAGGCACTAATCTTTTCCTCTTTTCCCTATTTCCCCTTTATTGTTCCTGTCTACAGACGATGGCATTGGACTCATCTGCTGCTTTCATTATCAGCTGATTATTTTTCTTCGCCTCCACTTTACCTTGAATCATGCCTTGCTGTATTGTTCTTGTTGCTCCATCTCTGCTTACTCCCGAAGCCATGTTCACTTCCTTATCATCTCTCGTAGTATTCTGTGTATTGGCTTGTTTTGTCAAAGGATAACACTTCGCATTTACTTCCTGCACTTCATCATCAGCAATGTTTAGGTTTCTCATAGGTGCCTCTCGAGCTGCCTGTAAACCCATGATGCAATCTACCGTAATGTCTCTGCCCTTATGAGATGTCTTCTTCTTCTTGCCCATATTTCAAACCCTAGAGGCTTGGCAAGGTTTAACCCTACAATGTCGAACCTTCAATGTCAACACAAATTTCAATCTCAGTTCACTAGATTAAGCTAAGAGTTGAGCGTATGGAGGCTGTAAGGTATGCGGTGCCTAGGAGAAAAATCGCCAAGGATGAGAGAACTCACGTCCGCATACTACTGATAGCTCTCACTGATAGCTCTTTCTTTTTTTTATGAAAGGTAAACAGTATATTTCATCAAAAGTATGTACAACGATCAATGGGGCATACCCCGATCAAAATGAGACAACATCAAATTTCCCAAATTCCCCCAATACATCCAATGAGAGGTTATACGCAGATACCCCATTACATCTGAAAATAAACTATAGATAAACGGCACCATAAACCTATACATCAAGGTTCAAGAATAACCAATACAGCATAAGTCAAACCAACCAAAGCAGAAGAAGGGAAGCTGCTGGAAATACTCTATAAGCATCCTATCCACTGGGACAGCTCAAACAGAAGCTAGGAGCAAATGTTTAGCAAGGCCTCACACATGACCGTAGTCACCAAAGTCAATCCAAAACCTGCAGTAAAAGCACCCAAGGCCCATTGGAGTAGACCCCGATCAGATATGGCTACCGAACAACCCCAATCAAAAGTGTCATCACAAAGAAAACTACATCAAATGTTCTTTATACCCCAATACAACCGATGAGAGGTTAGCTGTAAACACCCCCCTGTACATCCGAAGGCAAGCACTACAACACATGCCCCAGTACACCGAAGGAGTCTAACACTAAAACTCAACCAAGCTGCTCACCCCAAAACATCGAAATGGAATCATTGGGGGCATACCCCAATCAAATATGGAAAATGAATATTACAACCATAGAGGATAAAGACACCCACAATTACCCCCATGCCCTATACCCCCGAATGGAACTAGCATCAGTAAAACCTTAACCCCCTATACATCCAAAGGAAAGCAATACAATATAGAACATGAATCCAAATGCCCAAATACATCCGAACAGGGACATAGTAAAAATTGTCCCAATACATCCGAAGGCTGGAACTTAAGACATCTCGCCCCAAGGCTAGGGGGCTAACACAAGATACATGAATATTTGGGGCATACCCCAATCCATCTAGAAACCTATGCTAATTGACCCTTTCCCCATGTACATCCATATAAAAGTAATACAGCCTTATCAAGTCCACTGCCCAGTACTCCCGAGTGGAGGCTAGTAACATTAAGCCTTAACCCTCCTATACATCCAAAAATAAGCACTATAATATAAAGCATGATCCATCTTAAAATATCTAAATTCCCAAGTACATCATAAAAGGGACGTAGGTTGCCCCAAACAAACCCCAACCTGAATAGAGACTAGAATCACTGAGCCTCAGCCTCAAGCACAATGTTCCACAAAACAACCAAGAAGAGGTTATGAGCAAATACATCAAGAAAGTTTTCATGTATCCTAATGTCAGAAGGTAATTAGATCAATAGGATACAACATATATAGAATTCTATACATTGTTGTCTTTATTTTTATGATTACATCAGAGCTTGTAATAGAAGCATACTCTAACTAGATCAAATTTCTTCCCTTCCATATCATGTACGTGGTGCATATGAGTCCAAGTCTAGCAACTTTTCTTCTTATACCTGCTCTAGTGTAATCTTTTTTTATCCATTTTATAGCCCTGCATAATGAAGACATGGTACGGGTTAGTCCTAGCCATACTCTGATGGCTTGCCATATTTCACATGTAAAAGCACAATTGAAAAATAAGCGGTTAGCAGTTTTTGTTCCTATTCTGCATAGAGCACATGTTCTTTCAATCTCTAGGAACTGTAAATTGTCTTTTGTAGGCAATCTGTTTCTGAGGCTGAACCAAGTAGTGAATGAGAATTTAGGGGGTATATAGTTCCTCCATATGAATATCATCTAAGGTTTACTTGTGTTCTTCAGCCGCAAGAGGTCATAAATTTTCTGTGAAGAAAACATTCCATTCACACAAAAATTTTGCATACCAAGGACAACCTCACTTTGGCCTCCCAATTTGTCCACTATTTGATCCCGAATCCATTCCAACATTTCAATAAAGGTGAATCACGTTTGTGGGGAGTCTAATCCCAAATTGATGTTCCCCTTAGGTATTTTGCATGTATCCACCTCACCCATAGTGAATCTTCTTTGGCATGTATATTCCAAAGAACCTTTGCTAGCAATACACTATTCCACTTCTTACAATTTTTCAAACCTAACCCTCCTTCTCTTTTCGGCGTACAAATAGTGTCCCAAGCCACTTTGTAGTGTCTCCCTTCCTATAAGAACAACCTGCAGCTGGTAATTATCCTATCCAAGATTGCTATGGGAACAGGGAATGCCTGTAACCAAAAAGCTAACACACCTTGGATAACAGAGTTAATAAGCTTGATTCTACCCACAAAGGATAGTGATTGCCCCTTCCAACCATTCAGAAATGTCTTAACAGACTGAATTAATATTGAGAACTGAGCTACAGAGATTTTCATTGGAGCTAGGGGTACTCCCAAGTAACAAACAGGAAAGTCTCCTAACGGGTAACCCGCCATCTGTCTTAAAAGTTCCTTCTCATACCCCTCCACTCCTGCTATATAGATACTGGACTTCTACACACTCACTTTCAACCCAACAACCTTCTCCAATTCATGTAACACTCCTACTAAGATGCCTATAAAGACTTGGTCCCATCTTGAAAACAACATTAAGTCATCCATAAAAGCAAAATAAGTTATCCCTAATTGTTTACACTTCGAATGGAAGTGAAAGTGGGTAGTGTTTGTTCTGTTCTTCAGCATTCTAGATGGGTATTCCAACCCAAGTAGAAAAAGGGTAGGTGACATTGGGTCACCCTGCCTTAGTCTCTTTCGTCTTTTGAACCAACCATGCATAGTTCCATTCACTGACACTGAATAAGAAGCAGACTGCACGCATTCCATAACCTAACCAGTAAATTTAGAAGGAAATCCCAAGCATCTCATCATATTCTGAAGGAAACTCCACTCCACCGTGTCATAGGCTTTGGTGATGTCTACCTTGATCATACACCAATATGAGATTCTTTTTCTTATGTAACCCCTTACCAATTCCTGAGCAAGGAATACATTATCCAACATACTTCTTCCAGGTATGAAATCCGTCTGGGTTGAATTAACTATATTCCTGATCACCCTAATCATTCTCTCATTCAAAACTTTTGTAATCACCTTATAAGCCGCATTTAAGCATGCAATAGGTCTAAAATCCGTAACCTTAAGGTCAGTCTTCTTCTTCGTATAAGGGAGAGGGTGTAATGGTTTATGTACTTTAAGAGTTTTCCTGTTGAAAAGAATTCCTGCACTGCTGTGATTAAACTCGACCCTACTCTCTCCCATTGTTATTTAAAAAATGTTGATGTATATCCGTCTAGTCCAGGTGCTTTTTCATCCCCTATATCAAACAGTGCCTTCTTGATATCTTCTTCCTTAATGGGGGCAACTAACCCTTCCTTTTCTTGTTCATCTAGAGTATGTCCATTAGTGACGATATTAGCTTCTATCATATCCCTGGGCAGGGATGTTCCAAGGAGACCTTGGTAGAAGTTCATGCAGCAATTCCCCAATTCTTCCATTGAAGTAGTTGAGTTCCCATCGTCCCTTATGATGTGAGAAATTATGTTTTGTTTTCCCCTCTTCCTCACTACTGAATGGAAATATTTACTACTTTTATCAGCCTCCATAAGATGCAAGCATTTTGCCTTCTGTTGGTAGAAGAGCCTTTCAGCCTCTAGGAAAAAAACTGCCTGCTTTCTCTTTAACTTCACTTCTAAGCTCAATTTTGCATCTTCAGGTCTATCTAAAGATGCCCTATAGGCTAGTTGAAAGTTCTCTTGTGCCTGTTTAGCCTTATCAGAAATGTTGCTATAAGTCGTAGAGTTTAGTAGTTTCAACTCACATTTCAAAGCTTTCAACTTCCTACACAGAACAAACTGGGTTGAGCCTTCCACTCTTGTCTCCCAACCATTATCCACCACCTTATTTATTCGGGGATGCTTCAACCACATATTAAAGAACTTAAAAGGCCTTTTCCCTATCATTTCCATTCAGTTAAACTCCACTAGGACAGGGCAATGGTCCGAATCAACCCTCATTTCCAAGAAATGTGTAGTACAATTAACTCCCAGATCATTCCAGGTTTGATTTAGTAGTACTCTGTCCAATTTAGCCCAGAGTTGGTTTTTATTCCATGTATAGAATTCCCCACAGCTTGGAGCATCCTCCAACTCCCTTTGCATTCTAAAATCCATGAAATCCTTCAGCAGATAGGCTGAATGAGGTTGGCAACCAAGCCTCTCTGTTTCATCACAACAGTTGAAGTCTCCCATAATGATCCAACGTCTTCTTGTGTCTCCATTTACTTCCTGAAGTTTCTGCCATAGTTCTCTTCTCCGTGTAACACTATATAACCAGTAGATAATAGAGGCTGTAAAGGATAATTTGGTGATTTTGCATTGAACTTCCATATTTATAAATTGTTCTCCAAACTCCAAAATCTGACATTTGCATGTATTAGTGTTTCATAATATGCAAATTCTACCTCCTGCTATAAGATCAAAGTTGTGGGGGAATCCCTAGCCTCCAAATCTTGTTTTCATCATTCTTTCCGAATTGTCTCCAGCTAGCTTTGTTTCCAAAAGACAAGCAAAATTGTAGTGATGTTGCCTAAGAAGGTTGGCCACACTGCACTGTCTCGAGGCCTTATTTAGGCCTCGAACAATCCATGAGAGGATCTTCATTTGGCAGAAGGAGGAGGCCTCTCCTTCCTACTATCCTTAACTTATCATTACTTCACATACCTTCTTCTACTCTAGTATTTCCCTTCTACCTTGTATTTCTGTTATCTACCCTAGTTCTATTCGGTGGTAACAATACTTCTTTTCCTTTACTAACACTCTTGTTGGTCATTACCATCTGCCAAGACTCTTCATTCAGTTCATTGGCTACCATCCTAGAAGGATCCTTCTGGCCCTGCACACTAGGGTTATTTCCCCTACTTACTATTCCTCCTGCACCTACCTCTTTCTATGTGTGTTGTTTCACCCCTCGGGTAGAATTTACCATTTGACCTCCTCCATCTTGTGTTACTGGTTGTGCTAGTGAACCCATTCCTACTTCTTGATTCTGACCCCTCTTACATTATGCTTCTACAGTTTCTGCATTCCCCATGTTATTGTTGTCTTGCATCTGTTTCTTTTTATTCTTCCCTTTACAATCAAATGGGTTGTGGCCAAATCTCTTACAATGGCAACAATAGTTTGGAAATGTCTCATATAGAACTACTTGGGTATATCTTGTACCCCCAGGCAATCTCACTTCAAAGCTAGTTACAAATACTTTGGAAACATTAACTTTAACTAGCAGCCTTGCATAACCTATTCGAGTTTTATTGCTAGTTATCACATCTGTACACAAAAGCCTGCCTAGGCGAGAACCAAGCTTGGACAATGCTTTTTCATTCCACAGATCTAGTGGGACATTTGACAATTGTATCCATATAGGAACCTCCACAAATTCCCTGTAGTCAAATGCAAACCCTGGTGTCAGCTTTTTCAGTAACAAAGTCCTTCCCTGCACCACATACGGGCTTCCTGCCAGGACCATGGTGCGGTCTTCTTCAGTGTCAAACTGAAACACCAACCAACCCTGGTTGTGGGGTAGTATCTTACATGGCACCTTCGATTTAGCTACTTGACCTTCGATAACTTTCAGCCCTAGAAACCTGCCTGTCAAGCAGCCAACTAAACAGAATCCCTATGTGTGATCAATGTCGATTACGTCTTCAACTTCCATAATAACCTCGTCTTCCACCTGAACATGCTCCAACTGCAGTCCCCTTGTCATCTCTCGATTATTTCTAAAAAGGCTAGCGTATGAAGGCTTCTTTTTGTCTCCTTGAGTTCCTTCAGAATCTCGATTCGACATTTTATCAAGCACCTTCTATGCAGACTCATCCTCCTATGAACTTTCAAATGATGTCATGTCTCCACTCCCCCCATCCAACTCCTTATCAGTTGTGGATGCATTCTCATTCCCTAACTCTTCAATACACAACATCGCAGAAGCCACATTATCAGATTTATTCAATTTCTTATCTTCGCCATTGTCAAAGCCCATCTTCTCCTATCTTATCTAAAGTTCCTTACTCCCCTTCAACTATTCCAGGCAACAGTAACCAACACTTGGTTTAGCCCCGACTACTTCCTAGCTACCTGCTACTGCAGGCTGTGCATTTAGGTTTCGCGTCTGTTTATGGTTGTGTTCCTGCTCATCTAGGGCTTCACTGCCATCATTCTCCTGTTGATTCATACACATACCACTGACCTGTAGACCCAATACACAATCGTTGGTAATGCCTCTGGATTTCTACGCAGACTTCTTTTTCTTCCCCATTCCACCGCAGTCGCCCGCAAGCAGGACCAATGGTGGCCCTTAAGCGAGGGCTGTCTCTTGTTCTAAGCTGCCAAAACACCTAACAAAACCACTTAAGAAACGTCGACCCTCACAAGAATAGCCAGAACGTTGATGCAATATTGGGTTGCAAAATAGATGCAAATTGGGTGAAAAATGCCCAATGTGAGCTCTCTCACGAACGCTACTACTGATAGCTATACTAATAGCTCTTTCTTTTTTTTATGAAAGGTAAAAGCTATATTCATCAAAAAATAGATATGTATAGCAGCACAGGGGCATACCCCAGTCTAAATAAAAAGAACAACAAACATTCCTAAATAGGCTAATAATCCTAGAGGTGGAATCAAGAAAATCCAAAAAGGCCCAATACACCCATAAAAAGAAGGGTCGACCTAGTGAGCCCCTACCACTAATTACACAAAACATCCGTAAAGGCCCAAAAAACCCAATTAGAAAGGAACATCTCCGTTACTTATCTCCAATAAAATGTTCCGAACGAAAATCCCACTAAAAAGAGCCTAGTCGGATGGATAATGGCAGATGAGGCTAGTTGGAGTAGGAGCCCAGTTGTGCACCTGCAGGCTTGCCATACCCGACCCACTGGACGAGCCCAATCCATTGAGTGTTGTAATAAGAAGGCTCCACGACAGCGTTCTACTTCTAGGGGACTCTACGACGACGTTTAGCTCCCCCCTTTGGACGATGACGTGCAGCTCTAATAGTGGTAAAGAAACACCAAAGGCCAACCGACGTCGTGTCTTAGACAGAGGCCTATGCGTCATCAATTGACCCCCTCCAAATGACAGCGGATCACTAAAAAGCAACATCACTCTGTACTCAACTCGCAGGATAGCATTCAGCCATCCTCTAGAGGAGCAGGCTAGACATACAGACCAGTGATTTTCCCCTTCTCCTCCTCAAGATTCCTAGAGCATCCAGAGACTTGAGTGACTGCATGATATATGAATCCAAGGAGGAAACCCATTCGGAGTAGCTATCCACAGACGCCAGTTGTAGATGACTAGTTAAGACTGGTGCTCCTCGTTCAACCCCTACACAATTTACTCCATCTGCATCAAGTCAGGGAACGACATCATACCATCTCAAAATGACGACGTTCTAACCTCATCAAAAAAACACAGGCAGAAGGCACCGTGTATCTGCCAGGCTAGGCGAACAAGGCCTTGGCCTCACAGTCTATCCCACTACACCGATGCTCATTACGGCGCCACTTAATGGCTCCAGGGAGGCTTTCATAAAATGACAGCGGGTAAGACAAGGGTGTTCCGTCTGATGCAAATAAAACAGCGTCGTTCCAACCCATCCAAAGCAACGTTGTTCCACTATTAAACATCCACGCTCCATCATACCGTGCTCTGGCCCACAAAAACCTATACGGCATCGTATATCTACCAAGCACCCCCAAACAAACGCAAACGTCCAAACTGTATAGCCCCTCCCAGACTCAATACCCCCATGGCGGCATCGTTTTAGAACCTGAAATATCATACCAAAACTTCGTCGTTCCCTCCTAAATTAAATACCCCCATTATGGCCAGAAACCAGGCAGAATTAACTGGTGTCGTTCAACAGCTTCTTTTAGTAGCAGGCATTCAAAATGGCAGCGGAGGGTGATACTGTACCGTTCAACCCCTACACAGTTGACTCCATCTACATCAAGTCAGAGAACGACATCATACCATCTCAAAATGACGACGTTCCATCCTATCAAAAGGCCCAGGCAGAAGGCACCGTGAATTGGCCAAGCCAAGCGAACTAGACCTTGGCCTCATAGCCCATCCCAGTGCAAAGAAGCTTATTACGGCGCCGCTTAATGGCCTTCAGGTAGGCTTTCATAAACGACGGTGGGTAAGACAAGGGTGTTCCATCTGATGCAGAAAAAACGGCGTCGTTCCAACCCAGCCAAGGCAACGTCGTTCCACTAGTAAAACGTCCACGATTCATCACATCTGCTCTGGCCCACAGAAACTTATACGACATCGTATGGCTGCCAAGAGCTTCAAACAAACGCCCAAACTGTATAGCCCCTCCCAGATTTAATACCCCCATTGCGGCACCGTTTTAGTAACTAAAACATCAGGCCAAGACTTCGTTGTTCCCTCCCAGATTAAATACCCCCAATGCGGCACCGTTTAAGTATCTGAAACATCAAACCAAAACTCCATCGTTCCTTGCCCGGGTTATTAGGCAAGTAACAGATGAAACGTCATCATTTGGAAGCTTGCCAGACAGTGTCGTGCTACTCTGGCAGACAGCACCTGTGCCCTGCAACCACCCTGTACAGCCACCAACGAAACAGATAGCCAACCAGCAAAGTCCACCATGCATGCATGCATTAGGACTTCTCCACCAAACCATAAGCAGGACTACAAACCACCTAGCCCGAGGCACTCAGCTTTGTACCGGAGGAAGAAGGTTATAGCAACAGGAACTTCTTGCCAAGCCACTGTTTGATCCATAATTCCTGCCTCCTATCACAACAAACCCAAGTCCCTAGGGCCATTCCCTACTACAGCATCAATATTATCAACCCACCTTTGGATGGACAACACTCAGGCCAAATTTGGGGAGAGCATTTTTGCCCCACCCCAAACGCTAGAGTCATCCCAAAACATCAAACAACAATTCCCCCCAAACCAGAGAGGCAGGGCAAGTAAGGCAGTAAAACACACGATCAAAAGCACCAGAACTTACTCCCACATTCTTATTCTCCTATATATACTGCTGAGCAAGCAGACTCCTTTATCTCCAATATTGTCCTTCTGAACACCAGTAAAGCAATTAGGAACCAATGCATACTCCAGCTACAAAGAACAGTCAACAGTAGAGAATGTTTCGAACATGGTTAGAAAGTAATGAGATCAACCGGATACAGGCGATACAAGATCTTATAAGTGGCGGTTTTAATCTTGGAGGTCACATCTAACTGAGTGAAAGTAGCCCCATCTAACTGCATTGCATTTCAAATTTTCCAAATGATGTATATAGTGCACAGGAAATTTATTCGAAGTGCTTTATATCTCAAAAGGGCGCCCTTTGCTTCTAGCCGAATCCATTTAATAGCACAAGAAAGAGATCCCAGTGCTCTTGTGATACCTAGCCAACTTCGAATGTCTTGCCAGACCACTCTAGTGAAGGGGCATTGGAAGAAAAAATGATTAACTAATTCCTCTTCCCTTTTACACAATATGCATGTGTGCTCCAAATCAAGGAAATGAAGGTTATCCTTAGTAGGCAGTCGATTTCTCATCCCCAACTAGGCGGTGAAGGAGTATTTTGGGGGGATATAATGCTTACAGATAAATGACATCCATGGTCGCCTATTATGTTTAAAATGCAGTAGTTCATTTACTTTTAGGGAAGAAAGTCTGCCATTGATACAGAGTTTTTGCAGCTCATGCTCAACTACAAAATGACCACCAAGTTTATCCAGCAGGGTGTTACAGATCAAGGCAATTTTTTTAAGTAAAGGGGAGTCTCTAGGGTGAGGGACCCAATCCCAAATAGACACCCCCCTAAGGAAGACAACATGGATCCACTTCACCCACAAAGAGTTGGCTTTGGCATGAATATTCCATAACATTTTTTATAACAAAGCCGAATTCCAAATTCTGCAATTTTTTAAACCAAGTCCACCTTCCTCTTTAGGCGTGCAAATACTTTCCCGAGCCACCCGATAATGCTTGCCTCCCCATAAAAATAAATAGAATAGGGAAGCAATTTTATCTAAGATCACCACTGGAATGGGGAACGCCTGAAGCCAAAAAGATAATACTCCCTGAATGACTGAATTAATTAATTCTGCCCGGTCAACATAAGATAAGGTTTTCCCATTCCATAAATTTAAGTAAGATTCCACCGATTCTAAGAGACAAGAATACTGGGCAACGATACTTTCATTGGGGCTAGGGGCACACCCAAGTACCGAATAGGAAATTCGCCTAGACGATACTCTGTCATCTGTAAAATATCATCGCGATCTCGATCCCAAACACCACCAAGGAAAATATTGGATTTGAGGGGATTCACCCTCAAGCCAGCCACTCAGTTTAGATCATGGAGTCCGGCAAGTAACACCCGAACTGATATAGATAGGGTCTCCTCTGGATAGGAGCATTAGGTCGTCTACAAAAGCCAAATGTGTAATCCCTAAATGCTTGCATTTAGGATGAAAGTTAAAAGAGGAGTCCGACATTCTAATTTTAAGCACTCTGAAAAGGTACTCTAGGTAGAATAAAAACAAGATAGGGGACATCGGGTCCCCTTGTCTCAGGCCTCTCTGCCCCTCAAACATGCCATGAAGATTGCCATTGATCGAAAGGGAAAAGGAAGTCATTGTGATGCACTCAGTAATCCAAGTAACAAAGCGATCTGGGAATCCCAAGCCTTTCATCATTTCCTCCAAGAACTCCCAAGAGACCTATCATAGGCTTTAGTGATATCAATTTTTAACATGCACCATGGCGAGATGCGCTTTCGACTGTAGCCTCTTGTCAATTCCTACGCAAGGAAGATGTTATCCTGCATATTTCGGCCAGGAATGAATGCTAATTGGGCGGGATCAACTATGGCAACCACAACCTCCGTCATATGCTCTGTCAAGATCATGGAAATCACTTTATACACAACATTCAGGCATGTGATGGACCGAAAATCAGAAACTTTCGATGTGTGCCTAGTTTTTGGTATAAGGGTGATGATGGTGTGGTTTAGTTGTTTTAGGAGGCAACCATTCTCAAAAAATTCATGTACAACTGCCCTGATTTCGTAACCAACCCTCTCCCACTGATGTTTAAAGAAGGCGGCGGTAAACCCATCCACCCTGAGTGCTTTCTCATTCCCAATATCAAACAAAGCTCAGCGAATTTCCTGGTCGGTAATAGGGGAAAGCAACTGATCACACATCTCCTGGGTAAGTAAGGGACCAAATCTTACCACCTGGGGGTCAATCCTTTCACGAGGACTAGAGGAGCCGAGAAGCTCCTGGTAATAAGTAACTAGGCACGAAGTTACTTCGTCCATTGAAGATGTAGCAGAACCGTCATCTTTGAGGAGGTGGCTAATTTCATTCAGCCTGTTTCTTTTCCTTACCAGGGCCGAAAAGTATCTGGTGTTTCTATCAGCCTCCATCAAGTGTGTATCTTTTGCTTTTTGTTGAAAGAACAGCCACTCAGCCTCTTAGAGAAACAAAGCATGTTTTCCTTTGGCATTAAGCATATCAGTCAAGGACGCATCTGCTGGATTATTCAAGGAAAGTTGATATACACGTTGGAAGTCATCTTGAGCTTCCTTCACTCTTTGAATAATATGCTTATAAGCCTCTTTGTTCAGTCCCTTTAAAGGGTGTTTCAAAGCCTTTAGCTTAGTAGCAAGAATAAATTGCGCTGTACCAATAACTGGAGTGTCCCATGTAGAGCTAACAAGTTCCAGAAATAAAGGGTGTTGGAGCCACAAGTTAAAAAATTTAAACGGCCGATTACCATGATCTGTATTTTTACTTAATTCAACAATAACAGGGCAATGATCTGAATCTATGCGCATAAGAAGGAAGTGAGTCGAACAGAACCAGTCCATCGTTTCCCAAGTAGTGTTGACAAGCACACGGTCCAGTTTAGCCCAAAGATGATTTTTCTGCCAAGTAAACAACTCGCCCCGTGAGGGGGCATCGTTGATTGAGCCAAGTTTACATTATAAATTGGCTGCATTTTCATAACTGTTTATGCACTCGTTGACTCCTTATTGATGATTTTTGTGCTTAAATTGGTTCCTTATAACTAGCTCTTTTAATATACAATTT
>JAOTBA010000007.1:17673651-17683685 GCA_025629845.1 Erythroxylum squamatum
ACATTATAAATCACTGACATATATACCCAAAAGAATTTAAATACATCTTTGAACTCATATATAACCCTGTATATATTAATATATAGTAGCATCTCCAAGTACTGAATAAAACAAAAGAGCTCAGAGAGTCCGACGTTACACATTTAGCATTCTTATTCCTTTTTATGTACTGACTAGCTTCAATTTAGTTTCATCAAGCTCATTTATTGTAGATAACAACTTATTCTCTAATTCTTGAATGATGTTCTTCATAGAGGAGTTTTCCTTCTTTAGCTTTTCATTTTTCTTGCATGTTTGCATCTTTTTTGCATACATTAATTTATAGGCTTCATAAATATCCTCCATTTTGTCATCTGAATAGCTGTCATACTATGAAATTAAACTTTGAGCTTATCCATCTATGTTTTTCGCGAAATTTTGGAAGATTTTATCAACAGTTTATTTCTTCTTGGTTGTTGTTAAATACACAACTAGAATTTTATTGTATAAAGCAACTAACACAACACTACTTACAAATTCTTCTTCACTACCATACTCACTTTTGAATTCATTCTCGCTCCATGTGCTTGTATATGACTTCCCTTTTCTCTTCTTCAAAGTGTCAGCACATTATACTTACACATGTCCGAAGCCTTGACACTTATGACATTGAATTTTCTTCATTTTTCTTTCACCCTTTTGAGTTTTAGCTTATTGTCTAAAGTTGCTATTTTATGAACTCCCACCATTTTGCCAAAACTCGGGTCTGTTCTTCTTCACTTTCTTTAACCACTTGTTGAAATTTCTTGTCAATAACACCATATCCTCATTCTTTTAAGATTCATCTCATATGTCATTCACGACTTTACCAATTTCAGCTTGCAATGCCAATCTTTTATTCTTCTCTCGTTTAGCCCTTAACAAATTCATCTCAAAGTTAGTAACAATCCCAATTACCTTGTCCAAAGACAATTCATTGATATTATGAACTTCTTCGATGGTTGTAATTTTTGGTATAAATCTTAAAGGCAATGATCTCAGTGTCTTCTTAACAAGTTTCAGATTAGAATACTTTTTTCCAAGTTGATGTGCTTGGTTTGCTATGTCACACAGTCTCTCATGGAAGTATCCAATAGTTTCGCTAATTCATCTATCTTCAGCTCTTCAAATCTCACAACCAACATCTGAAGTTTCGAAGCTATCACAGATTTTGATTTCTCATGTATAGTTTGCAAAGTGTCCCAAGCTTCTTTCACTGATTCACAAGCTGATATCATGAAAAAAGACCTTCATTAACTACACTGAAGATGACGTGCATGGCTTGAGAATTTCCAAGTGCTCTTTCTTCTTCAACCCTTATCCACTCAGATGTATCTTTAAACACTGCTTCTCCCTTTTCATCAATCGCCATTGGATGTGTCCAACCATTTAAAACTGAGTTCCATGCTTTTGTTCCTTGTGCCTGAATGAATACTCTCTTCCATGATTTCTATGTAGAATAATTGGAATCGTCTAGCAACGGTACCTTGGTGATTGATGCCCCTTCTGTTGTAGCCATAATTGTGAAAAATGGATCTGCACCAACTTAAATTACCAAGTTCTGATTCGGTGTTCTGATACCAATTGAAAATCTCAAACGGTATAGTTTTGCACAAATTATGATCCAATCATAAAAATACAAGCTTCCTGAAAAATAAAAAAAATCAAATACGAAATAATAAATCAATAGCAAAATTTGTTAGTGCAGTTTGGCACACCTTGCTAACGTCTGCGGGGCCTTCATCCAGCTTAATACTTTCACTAACGACAATAATTTTATACAAAGCTTTACTGATTCAATCCACTCAACCCTTGACACTATCCCTCGTCCTCATAACTCTTGAAAGTAAATCACTCCTAATAATACGACCAACTCGTACTAACCTCAACAGAGGATTTTCTCAACAACGTTTAACAGTAAAGATAAGAAATAAACAGTTCAAGTGATTAAAACAATAAAGGACATAAACAAATACACTTGAGATAAAAAGAACAACTCCTCTAATGATTCCAACTTCTTTAACTAAAGATCAGAAGTTGTCCATTAAGAAATCTGCTATAGTCTTTCAATATTATCACCTCAACATCTCATACACATCATCAAAAAAAATCAACAAAAACATAAAGGTTTCTTCACCGAAATGGTACAAATATTGGAGCTGCAAAATTCACAAAGGTTACTGGAGTTTTTCGCACACCATCATCACTATCGACAATCACCAAAAACACACATGATCAACACTCAAATAGACAAACAAAAATCACGCAATTACTAGACAAAATAGTTGTCCAATACACACACTTAACCATAAAAACAATCCAACATTGATCATTAAAAATCAGAAGAAAAAAAATGTAGCTGCCAAATTTAATAACAATCATGGTAAGATCAGCTATTAAATTTGATCCAAGATAGCCTAAAAATTTCAGCTATCAAGTCACAAGATCCCCATCGTATATACACCCAAAACAATAATAAGACAACCCTAAAACTCACGTGCCACAACAACAATCTAGCTGCGAAATAATAAATCAAATCTCCAACGATTCAGTTATCTTAGATAACTATTATCCCTAAAATAGGCTATCAATTAGATTCTATCATGATTTGAATTTAAACCTAATCAATCTTATTTTTAAAGAGTCCCACGTAAGATAGAATGCAAAATTGTCCAACTAAGTCCAATTTCAAATAATGCCCAAAATTACATAATAAGATATCTAACATATATCTTAACATTTGTAATTGTTTCCTTAGAATAAAACTTCAGTAATGCCGAAAGAAAAGTTACACTTATAATTTCAAGAAATGGATTCTTCTTACTTTCATCTCAGGTATACGTGTATAAATTTACTTGATATTTTAAAAATAATTGAAACCTAATTTATACTAGCACTTGATAACTATACATGCAAAACTGTTATGGCTGACAGCAAGAGTGTCTGTGCTCGAAAAGAAAAAGGATTGTGACACTGACCATGAATGTCAAGGGTGAACATGAAACAAAAGCTAGCCCTCCCGTGTGCTCGGAGATCTAGTCCGTCACAAAAAAAATGCTATGGATTTGCAGCAATACTAATGTTACATTTCTGCTGTAATCATCATCAAAATTAAGACCATCACTATCAGTTGTATTAATTGTTGGCACATGTATATAATATAATATGATTGGGTCCTCAAATTTCTCTATAATTCCACAGAATTCACTTTAACATTTTGGTGCATTCAATCATAATCTACACACACACACACACATATAAAGATTATAAATTTTACTTGCTAGCTAAACATTTTGGAGAAAGGAGGAAGAATAGATGAGGATAGGGAACTTATTGGTAATGGATAAACACTGCTCTTACAGTACAAGTTAGGGATCCATCCTCTTTATGCGTCAACGTATAATAGGAAGTCCATTTGCTCTATATGATTGTAAATAAGCAATTTTGCCGACAGTGCAATGTAACTCCAAGGCATTAATTGAACCCTTTTTGAAATAATGGCTCCAGATAACTGGCCCTTACACCTGGACATTTAAAAAAATTGGTCCCGGTTTAATATAATTTCTGTCCATATTTTGGCAAAGCATGTTTTATGTTAGAATTAAGTAAGTGTTGATCGATGCACTGGATTCCCCAGGAGACTAGAAAGAGGAGAAGTAACCCTGATGAAAGTTTCAATGGTATTATTTAATTTGTTGCCCATAAGAAAGAACTGAAATGGAAATGGAAATGGAGTAAGAGAAGATAGATTTCGTATTTATAATTTTTCTGGCTTGTACAAAAATCAACCCTAACACTGATCCTTCAGATACAAACCCCGAGAAGACTAATGCAACGATTGGAAGTTCTAACAAGAAGCCAATATTGACAATCCTGTTCAGACCACAGCTTTTGCTTAGAGATTTACTCTTAATTTACACTTTCTGGTAGTTCCACAAAGGTGGATTATCCTATCCTTGTGGGCTGCTTATGAACGAGTTTCACTAGCACAAGACCTAACGACTACACTGATTATATAGAACCAAAAAGAAAAATGAACAAAGAAGGAAACTCCTAGTAAACATCAACTTCATCAGCTCTTTTCGGCTACCTAGAACAACCCAGCACTATCGTCTATAGGCATATTTATTAGGTCGTCCTGAGCCTGAGCTGCACTCTCATCAAACAGCCACTTCTCCAACAATGAGAGAGGGACATGAACTTCCATGCTTGGCTTGCTTTCGTCTTGGAAAAGCCCATTTTCTGTTGTCAAATTGGTATTCTCGTCCATGGACTGAGAGACGTCAGAATTTGAGGAGTTGAAGCTAAACAGCGAGTCAAAGCCCTCAGGAGTATTTGTACTGTGTGCTCCATCGCTAGAGCTGGAATTACCGCCCAGGGTGTTGTTTAAAGAACTTTGGGTGGTGTCTGAGTTAGTCTGTGGGGGTTTTGGCGTATTTTTCGTCCAGTTCTCAAGCAATTTTGCAATGTTTTCAGCGCTTGACGCATAAGTAGATGCTTGTGATTGAAATTGTCTAGTCTGAGGCTCAGCAGTAGATGGCTTTGATTCAGGTGATGAGCGTGGTTTGTCAAGAGACAGAGCCTCACAAAGGGCTTGTTTAGCCAAGCGAATATCAGTTTGAAGCCTCCTCTCCCACTGTCCCTTTGGCTGTGAAGCAGAGAACCCATCTTGATTTTGGCCATCTTGGAGCTTTTTCAGCTTCTTTTTCAAGTGGGTGTTCCAGTAATTCTTTATGTCATTATCAGTTCTCTGTGGAAGATAAGAGGCTATGGCTGCCCATCTGCATCAACACAAAACCTTGATTTATCTCCCAAGTACCAAGTAATCTTGTCTCCATATCCCAATGAAAATTAATCAAACAAATGAACAATTGTTTAGTATCTCAGAATCTTCTTGTGGCACATATGTTATTTAATTAAAACAGAATCTCTCCACTGGGATTATACTAAGATCTTATTAATTTCTTAACAATCCTGAGAGAGAGAGAGATGATTTTACCTGTTGCCCAAAAGAGCTTGGAGATGGATTATCATCTTCTCTTCATGATCGGTGAAATTGCCACGCTTAATTCCTGGGCGGAGATAGTTAGTCCATCTGAGCCTGCAACTTTTGCTGCATCTTAGCAAACCTGAAAAAGGCGAGAAAGTGAGAAATCGCGAATTAAAGCTGAACCTGCACAGAGAAACAAATCTAGCCCCTACATCTCTGCTATTGTGCCTGAAAGAAAATAGAAAAAACAAAATCAAAGTGGCAGTACAAAGCGGTGCAGGTGCAGGCAATAAATGCACCACTTTAATGATCAAAACAAACCCATAAAGAAAATAACAAAATCAGAAGAGTGAAAACATTTAAACAAAATTGGCACTACCTCAGGAAAGAGAGCAGAAACATTTAATCTTCTATGCGGAAGACGAGAATTAAGTTGAATAACTTTGAAACAAGGGAACATAAACTCGCGACTCTTTAGAGAGAAAAATAAAGCTAAGCAACTTTAAAGTCTATACCTGTATTAGTAGGAACTGATCTCCAATTCCCAGGTCCATGTTCTTGAATGTAAGAAACCAAGATGATGTCTTCTTCTGGTGTCCATGGCCCTTTCTTCACACCTACTTTGTCACAGCAAGGTGGTCTCCCCATGGTATCCAGCTCTCTCTTGAATCTTGAAGAGTGATCAACAAAAAGGGCCTTGTAGGTAGCTAGGTGTATGTATATCTAACTAGACTCCAATCTCTTTTTCCCTTCTTTGAGATGCAGAGACAAGCGTCCACTTAAAGGGTTTGGCTTGTCTCCATATATATACATATAGAAGAGAGAACAAGATGACGTTTAATTGTTTGTGCTGACAAGAAGAGAGCTAAAAGTGTTTGCTTGTCAAAACGTACAGCTCATTCCTTGCCAAAAGTCAGCCATAACGCTAAACCTCCATCACACACACTCTCTCTATCTCTCCTTGGAGCATTCATTATGGGCATCATCGAGCTAGGTGGCACCGAAAAGAAAAACAAAACCCTAATTTACTCTTATCCTCTATAATGCCTGTGTTCCATCTATCAAGTGGCAGTGAAAAGTAATTTTTAAGTCTTCTAAATTACTTTGGCATTTATATCTACATATATACTATGGACTATGGAGTTTACCGCTTACCTCGAGGGGTTTGCACTTGCACCCATTGATGTGTGCTTTAGCTTTGTCTTGCGGTTAAGATAAGATTTTAGTTGATGAAAAAGAAACATAAGATGGTCACGCGCGCTTGTTTGTAATGGCCAATTAAATACATCATATCCAGTAAAATTACGGTTTTATATATATATGCTCTTACGTAATCTTTGAAACCTAGCTAGCCATATGAGCTTGTCTACAGCGATTTGTTAAAAGGTGAAGGTATTAAAATTTTATTGCTTTTGGTAATTAATTGTTTACTCCGTAAAAAAAGAAATTATTTTCTAAATTGGTTTTTTTTTCACTAAATATTAAAAGTAGATGATAGATCACAGGAAATAGGTAAAAATATCTAAAATTTGTTTTATTATTTTAGTGGATCAAATTTTCTTTTCTGATTTTGAATAAATTTCATGTTATAAATAATGTTGAATTTCCAACCTGTAAATATGAATATGACATCAATCAAATGGATAAAAAAGTTTGATTTTTAATAATAATATAAAAAATAGATTTGGTCTTAACTAGACTACTCATGAATAGTCATTTGAAATGCCCTTTCCCTATAATCTCTTAATCATTGCTAAACTTTATTTATGTAAGATGGACATTTAATTCATCCGTGGTTATAATTACATTATTAAAGATTAATTTATATATTTTAAATAATTAAACTATAATAATTATTCTACAAATATGTATATATATATATGTGTGTGTGACTTGTGAGTGTGTTTATTTATTCATTACAATTCTACAAATTGCCCAATTTCATTTGAATATGCTCTTCAAATTCCCATAGCGTAGTTTTATAAAATTGCAAATTTTTTGCTTTGAAAGAGTCAGATTCGCTGAACTGATTTAGGGTCAAGCCGATCGAGGTGTGGGCAGGCAGCTTCCATGCAATGGCATTCACACGAAAGTTTGAAAAGAAGAACAAATGGAGCATTAAGACGTGTAGTTTTTTTTTTTTTTTTACATATGTAAGCCCTGATAAATCAAAAATGATATATCTACCCAGGCCAAGGGAAATTGAGAGTCTAATAGATAATCGTATACTATATATTCAACAAAAAATAGAAAATACAAGGCAGTGTGACTGAATCAAGCTCCAGTAAAGCAGTTGCCCGAGAACATAATTTACTCGTACTAATACTAATTAATGTGGGAGCTAGCTAGCTCGTGCGTTCCAATATGAGCCACGTGTGCTTGTTACTGTCAAATAGGGTAATTAATTTAAAGGCAAAATCCAAGATGAACTGTTTCGTGTATGCGTAGATCCATGAACTAGTACCTGTACTGTACTACCCACAGTCGAACGTGGGGCGTTCAACATCTGACTTTTCTAGTGACTTAAACAATACCTTCCCTTACAATAATTAAGAAAACTAATTACGATTGCATGACAATCGCCAGTCATTCACTCTTATAAATTAAAAATCGTTACGTACGTTTTGAGAGTTAACGAATTTGACTTATCAAAACAAAACTTAAGGCAAAGCTACTTTGCTTGTTACTCGGCCAATGATACAGATGATTGGTGTTGAAACTACATGTTAATAAAAGACAAGTCGGCAACTTGTGCTGAGATTGACGGTGGCTAGGTATTGGGCATTTTTGGATTTATCTTTGGTGTGATGACAAATGGACGGGCTGTGATGTGTGATGTATTAATGAGCGAGAGAAAAAGAGAGTTGGGTCCATCAAATGAATCACTGAAAAGGATGGAATATGAGAGCTGAAATGACCATAAAATTGAACTAGTCGTTTTAAGACTTCGTTAATATATGTCGATGTGGAAAAAGAGTTGACACGAATTTAGGAAAGGCTCAAAAACATATTACACATTAAGGATACATACATATATACCCGTGGGAATTAATTAAAGTTGTCCAGTTCATATAGAGCAGTATACTATTTTTAATGATAGTTTTTTTTTTTAAAAAAAAAAAAAAGAAGGAAACTTTAGTTTTGTTCATTTCAGTAATGACAGGTATCATTCTTGTTATTAGATCATATAACAGTTTTGTTATGACCATTGAAAAGAAGTCTTCGGTCAATTAAGATTAACTAAATTAAAACACGTGTAGTATTTGTTTGTAACGGAATCCTAGCTAATTATAATATAGTGTCAAGTGATTGCTATGGCTATGGCTACATCGATCTAACATCTAACATCTACGAGTGCAATTAAATAGCTAGGGCGATTTAGTTATACGAACGTGTGATGTTTCAATTCCAAACTACATTCTAAGTCAGCGTTGCATTAATAACGATTACGAAAACAATAGTTATATAGCATATCAATTGGAATCTTAACATCTTTTTAATTTGTTCCCGAATATGATTTTGCAATTACAAGAAACAAATACAGTCAGTGTACCCATTTCCCCATCTAATTAACAAGCAAGAAATATTTACGACTTTCTCAAGGTAGTATCGTGTCGCATCGAAAGCCATTTAAATGCAAACCTTGATCGATGATGAAGAGATTTGAAATTGTCTCTGAACTAAAAATCTCCATATTAGGCGATCGATCATGATATTGTGATTAGACATTAATTAAAATCAAAAGTATATATAGTTATATGTCCATACCATCAAAATAAATAGGTGAATGATACTCGAGCCAATCGTTTTTCTTTTCTTTCTTTTTTTTCTTTTTGGTACAATTCTCGCCAATGGTTTAATACATTTCCACTTCTAAGGAGAGTTGTCGTATAAACGGGACCAAAGGTTTGAATACTGCATTAGAAGCTTATCGATCTTAGCGAGAGAAAAGCCAATCGTCATTTGATCAGTTCTTATCCATGCATGAATTTTTATGTCCAAAACACTAGTCAATTATATATGACGCTAACAGATAATATCAAACTGTTTGTTTTGTTACTCTCAGCATGTGAAACTTTCCTCCTATTCTTGAGGGTTATCACAATCAGATGCAAAGACTAAGTTTAGGGTTTGGAAGACTTCGAGAGTATCTTTAAATGTTGCCCGTTGACAATTCTTCATGGAACTGCTACCGATAATTGATTGGACGGATAAGCTGATATCGACACATCCAAATCGCGACAACAGCCTCTCGGCATGCGTCAAGCCCCCATTATCGTTGATGTAGGTGCAGTAAGTGATAGATATACATACACACAAGTTATGGTGTGATTTTTGGAACGATCTATAACAAGTTTCTGGTTTGGGATTGGCACTGAAAACATTAGGCAAGTGCGACTTTTGTTTTTCGGTGTGTCGGATTCTCGACGACCCAATTTCAGGATTCTCGGTAACAATTAATTATGGGGTCCGTTTCACATTTGACTCTGAAAAGGTTTGTTAGAAGCGAAATAGGTTAAGATGTGAATGGATGGGAATTGGAGGAAGCAAACAAAACTAGCTTTAAATTCCATTTGGAACATACTTATGTTTTGTCAACTCGATTTTTTTTTTTTAGGGTATTTAGTTCTTACTGATTTGGCCTCGTGGCTTGTTGCTGTTCATATCGGTTTCTCTTATCAACATCGATCTTCTACCTATATGATTGTGTTTTAACGAAAGAAAGCTACTATTCCATAATTCTTCATTCACACCTTAGGCTCAGCTTTATCCTGAACAATTTTGTTTTTTTTTTTCCAACTCTATAATCTCTGTTCATAAATGGTCACAAAAAGCATGCAGGTTGCCTATGCTTTGAGTTGGCAAGCAAGGTTTTGAAACCCGGACCGGACGTCGAACCGGAGGCTTAATTGGTCACCGGTTTGACCGGTTCGACCGGTTGACGTCATAATTATGTAATAATTATATTTAATTATATATAATATTAGTAATATTAAAAAAAGAAAAATATTCCAAATAATATAAA
>JAOTBA010000007.1:17692589-17714745 GCA_025629845.1 Erythroxylum squamatum
GTACCGACCGGTACCGGTACAGTTCCGTTCCAGAGCCCAATCCGGTACCAAGTCCGGTACGGTATTCAGAACTTTGATTTTAATACTTTATTAATGAAATTTTCTCTTTTATTTCTTCAAAAAAAAGTATGAAAATTTTACCTCATGGGCCTGTCGTAATTTTAATGTCTTAATCAAAGTTGAACGCAAAGTATTCTTATTATAATTTTGAAATGCTGTAATCACTTAGAAATTAAATTAGCATTTTCCAAAAGAAAGTCGAAAATTATTTTCTATTACTTCATGAGACTATAACAATATTTTAAAGCCATAATAAGATTTGTTAACATAATTAAGTAAAATTTTAATTCATCATAAAAAATTGAAAGTTTTAATTTCAAATATATTTAATAAAATTTTAAGTTTTATACATTACAACTAAATATGTTTAATTCCAATATTAGAAACATTTATTTAAAGAATTATATCCCACGTTTTTATACTAATGATAATTTTAAAATTTTGCAATGTGAAATTGAAATAAATTAGAGCTCATTTTTACTTAAAAACGTTTAAATATATTTTAATAAAATAAATATTTAAAGTAAAAATTCATTTAATTTATTTCAACAATTAAAAAAAAATATAGTTTATAACTAAATTAATTAAAAGTATAAAAAATATAATAAGTATGAAAATTTATATTAAGTATTGTTAAATTAATACACTTACAAACTTCTGCTATCGTTACAGATTTTATTATTTTATGAAAAATATTTATTTATTTATTTATATATATATATATATATATGATACGCATAGATTTTAGTGCTTTATGATATATTTAACTTCAATAAACTCGTCTGATTTAGGTTTAGTTTTTATATAATCTTGTGAAAATCAAACTTTATTAGTTAGGTACAGTTCAATTGATTAGCTATTTTTGAATAGTAATTAATTCAAACTTCTTAGTTTCATTATATAATTTAAAAAAGAAAATGAAGTTACTGTTTTTAATTTTAACTAAACTATTTAAGAAAGGGGACTGAAAATCAAACAAGAGTATAGAAAAAAATTGAAATTAGTAAACGACTAGATCAATAACTCTAATTCAATTAGAATAACAGCTGCATGAACCAAAATAAAGAGCTCAATTCTAAAGGAATTAGCTAGGTCATTCCTGCTTATATCTCCAGTTCCAATTCTAGCTCGTTGATAACTACTTTGTGTTCTTAGTTTCTACTTAATTAGGATGATTCAAATATGGTATATACAAATATATTGTCGATCCCTTTCGTTTTAGAGCCATAAATTAAACACGACAACAACGGACCAAGACATATCAACCTTGGAAGGGAACACATAAGACGGACCTATGTTTCTGTGCTGTCGCAATGCCCATTTGCAGTACAGCTAATTGTAGGGTCTTTGTGAAGCATGCTTCATTTTTTACGTCCTTACCATTTTAGTATGTGACCCATAATTTCACTGACGTTAGTCGTTAGTGCGCAGTTATAATTTCACGTACGTTAGTAGTTAGTGTGCAGTTATAATTTCACGTACGTTAGTAGCTAGTGTGCAGTTATAATTTCACGTACGTTAGTAGCTAGTCTGCAGTTATCTCTTAACCAAACTATATAAATTAAGAGCTAGCTAGGACTTAGTTTTAAAGCTAACCTTCACCCAACTTCCACATGGTTGGAGTTTTTTGGACATAGATATTGAAACTCTCCTTAATCTCGAAGAGCTTAATTTATACACTAGTTACGTTGACTTGAACTGACTAGATGTATATGTAGTAAAGAATAATAATTTGGAACACTCCCGATCGACTTCTAGTACGTATTAGGAGGAAGTCCCAATTAAGGATCTGATCAACATTCTTGCTAGACAGCCGGTTAACAATATAATATATGCGAGTATAGTGCTGTATATATAACATTTACATTTATACGGTGACACTGACACGAACTGACATGAAATTGACGACTTGAACTAGAAATAATACACAACTTATTATCTATTTTAAAACATCGATCTACAAATAAGTTGAACAAAGAAAAAATTAAAGCTCCAATTTTTCGCGGTGTAGTATGATCGAGTACACGAGCGCTTCGTTACCACTAAAAATAAAAATAAAATGAACAACTTGTTCTATCACCTACTACATATGCAATCTGGTTGCAGGCGAGATTCTTGTAAGTAAACGTTGGAGGTTACAAAGAGAGAGTCCCCAAAAATTCACATCCACACAAATCGAGGAAAACATTCAATAAGCTGGTTGGTCCTCCCGCAGGGCAGGTCGCGGAAGATTACTTTAACCCGGTAAATGCAGTAGCTGAGATGATCACTCGCTACTGCATTTCCTTCACTTAAAGCAAACACATTGCCACGTCAAAAGCAGCCCAATTCTCACTCGCCACCCAACTTGGCATGAAATGAATAGAAGATGATAGTAGGGTACCTAGCACTTAATCCTACAATCCGCAACTTGCATTCTGCAATGAATCCTAGAGAAACCCTCGTCAAAATTGGTCTTCCTGAATTCATTTACCTGACAGGATCCCACAGAGCATGCACAACGTTCCCTAACCGAGAAGAGGTATATACGTCCGTATTCAGTTGTCAAACATCTGATGTTGTCACGCGGGTCTACCACTTTTAGTTCCTTGAGCTATTTGCAGCATGGGCAAAACATGTGTGGCTTATAAAGTTCACGACCCTAGCAAGAATCAAACATTCATTGTTAGCCGGTGTGAATAGTGCACATCAAATTCAGCTGGTAAAATTTAGTGGCATATGTTAGAATTTTATGGGCCACGTGTATACATATATGTATGTAGAATTCTATCTCGGTTATAGGCCGAATAAAATGTGATATAACTTTAGTAAATTAATTGGGCCTACAGAAATATTAATTAATTATTAGTATGGGCTTGATGTGTAGAAGCCCCTTACGAGTCATTGTGGTTAATGGGCTCACAATGGCTCGTAAGTCAAAATTGACTATAAATAGGGTTGTGGTCCTCAAATCAGATTCACTCTTGACATTTTCTCTGAACAGATTATTGTTAGTTTTCTCTGTTCCATAAGGAGAATTCATTCGGTATTTGAATCTTGACTTCGAAGAACACATCTATCAAGTTTTGCTGTTTATATTTTCACTGTGCAATGGATCAAAGTTAGTGTTCTTATTTGTACATATATTATTATTTATTCGATCTGCGTATGATTCTGATTGATTGTTTATTTAGAAATCTGAATAATAATCATAAGGCTTAGATTTATGACAGCATAATCCTGGGCCTATTGATCATTTGCTTAAAATCCATGGACCTGACATGTTAAAATCTATTGACTTAAGCGATTAGTTAGCATCGACACTATATTTGCACGATCCATCACTATTCTAGTTAAGTGTCTCTGCCACTTGAGTGCCTAAGGACGAAATCTACAAGCTAACTTATATCAGTATCCTGTGGTTCTGATTAGCCAACTTAATCTATAACTTAAAACAGCAGGAAAGGGAAATTCTTCTTATCTGTAACCATTGCAATACACTCGATGTTTTTCTTCCCTTTTCACCTAAATTAAAGCAGAAACGAAAACAACCAGGACAGATTCAGAAATTTTTTTAAATGAGGGCAAAATTTTAATAAAAATAAAATTTTATTTTAATATGGGCAAAATTTTAATAAGATTAAAATTTTATTTTTTTATAGGGGCAAAATTTAAAATGATAATTTTTTTTTTAGGAAATTTATTAGAGACAATAGGGCAAGTGCTCCCACTTGCTCCTATCGTAGATCTGCCACTGAAAACAACGTTCGAGATTTTAACTTAATGCCTCATTAAAACATTGGCTCTAGGTAAGTGCATCGATGTATGTAGAGGAAGCTCAAGGAGGAGGAGTTGTTAGAACTTCGCATCATAATGCAGAATTTTCACCTTGGAATTTATAGAATTGTACAGTAAGCCAATAGGAATATGCCAAGTACCACGATATGATTCAAATCATTTAATAACTTTCTCATCATCTTTCAATCACTTGGATAATCGTATATGTCTTTCATCTTTTTAATCAGTTTCAAAAACTGAATGCAAAATTTATGGCCCTCATGTACTCTTTTTTACCATTCATTAATGACTACGGAATACGGGTGCCTGTCTTGGCAGGGAAAGCAGTCTATATGGTCCCAGAGGGGAAAAAAAAAAAAGTTCTTGCGCACCTGAGCAACTAAGCCAAAAACACAAAAGGAATGAATGGAGACCACACATTTCTCAGGGTCCGATCACTCTATATGAGCTTCTATAGGACCTGCTTCTTAAAGGCCAGCGACCTCATGACCCCTCCAATCTTACAATTCTGTAAAAAGAAAAACGACAAGATAAGTTGTTATCCTTTGCGTATGATTTGTTCTCACCAATTAGGTCCTGCAGGCCTGTCATTATACACAGGAAAAACTGAAAAAAGCTCTGCCATACAAGGACTTGGAGATCTGAATCTACCTGAGAAGCCAGAATACTTCTGAGCATTCATTCCTAGCTGATGTGTCACCTGCTGCAGAAGTTAACCTAGATTTGGTCCCATATAGAAGCGCCTCTGTTAGGACAAGTATGCAGCTGTATCTATTCTACACCACAAATTATTATTTTGCCAGAGCGTAATATCTTCCATGGATTAATAGGCTTGCCGTGGAGTACTCATCATAAGATCATTTTGTTGCCATTTTCATGCAAAATGTTTTCCATGAGCAGCTATGATAAAATCGTACCAAATGCAAAATTTTTTCAGTAACCCGACAGTTTTAGGCGTATACTTGTAGGAAATGACACCAATTGATCGATTTGCAAATGAGTTCTAAGAATGCTAATATTTCTTAAGTTTTTAGTTCAAGTGTAAGACAGCATATTAGTAAATTTATGTTGGGATTTGTCCTCTATTTATGATATCTTCTGTCGCAATAGAATGATGAAAATGAGTTGCCTTTTGCATAATTAAGACGTTTGCAGAAAAGTTACGAGCACACTGCAATTTTACTTGGTTCAATAGCTTGATTGCTATCCATATACAAGAATCTCACGTAGGTGGTTCTAGAGTTTCTTAAGAACTCATTAGTACTCCTAAGTAAGTACTTTACCAACTCTCCAACTCCTAATTTCTTCCCGTAAAATTCTCTTAAATTTTTTATCACACTCACTCTATTTTGTGCTAAATAATAGATGGGTTGAACTCACGACCACTTGGTCAAAAGATTCTGATATCATGTTAAATGATTGTTTCATCACAATAACTTAAGTTGTTGTGTGAGACTAACTTAATTGATTTTATATATTCACTAACATTTACTGCCAAGGACAAGTCCAGCTCGAAGGAAGCTTCACGTGCCTCTCTCGTGTGTCACTTAAAGCTCCTCTGCTTTGTTCTTTGTTGTTAATCCTGTGATCAAACACACTCAAATAACTAAACTTTATAGATTATCCAAGTATTGGATACAATAATTTAATGAAATGGATGCAACTTCTTTATCTTCGAAAAGTCCTTAATGCAAGTAACCTATCAGATTTTGTTCAGAAGATATTAAGAGATTCGGGCTCAAACCTATGCATGATGTAGGATGCAAACCAAACCACCAGGATTATCAACGTACAAATGATCTTACTCGTCTCCCTAGCTATGTATCAGCAATAAGTTGAAGTTCAACTAGAATTTTTAAAGGCTTAATTTACTAATGCAACTACAACGCTATCACTTAATTTGATCACAATAAAGAAATGATGATTTATATAATCCCAAATTCTCTTGGAAACGATATGTTGTATTTATGTGACGGAACTTGTGATGATATTGATGACGATGATATTTACCAAAAAAAGATATTGATGACGATGACGAGAGCAACGCCAGTCCTTTGTGGTGCGAAGCATGCGTTGCTTGCTCTTTACTTGTCATTTTCAAGTTAGATGGGAAGTATCTCGCCTTTGTCTTTGCATTGATTTGAATTGAATAGCGAAGAGTAAGAAAAAAGCAACACTTCTTATTCTACCACTTCTTCAACTCATGGTCACATGAAGCTGTGGCTCCTACATATAATATGCATTCAAATATTTGCTTTTCTGATTTAGTATAAATACAAAGTGATAATTAATCCATATGACAAATAGCCAATTGCAAGTAACATTTGCTTTTCTTATTTATTATAATACTCAATCATTCAAAAACTCAAACAGTTCATCCGTAAAAACTTTGATCGTTCTAATTTTTCAACCTAATTTTTAAATTTTTGGTTCGATATGTTTTAATAACTCTTGTTATTAAAAATCGATCAATTTATATATTAATTAATCGGTTAATTTTCGTAAATTAATAAGTTTTTATAAACTAAAACAAATCTATTAGTTTTTATTTAACAATCTCTTTTTTAATTAAACTTTAAATTCTTTGATGGATAAAGATAATCTCTTTAAATCATATTTTAAATTCTTTAATTTTATTTAATATTTAACCGATTTTATGACGATCTAGTATCAGTTGAAACTTTTAAATCTTAAACCTCTTATCGGTTTAACTTTCGGTCTGATTTTTAAAATATTGATAATACCAATAATAGCACGTCCTAATTAAGGTTTATATTCTCACGATCTAAATTTTAAATAACGGATTACAAGTCGAATTAGCAAATCTCAATTTACAACGATTGCTTATGATTCAATTTCTACTCGGCCACTTCTACCTGCTACTGGCATATGGTTGACGGATATGGATAAAACAGGTAACAATGTCCATCGCTTAAACAACCCTTCCACCCTCCAAAAAAGAAACGATTATTTGGTTATCATGTCAATAGCTTTAGCTCAATACAATTACTGATTTGAAGCCCTTCTCTTTATATCATTATAAAAATTTAAACTCCATTTTGTAACCGGAAATATCAGTTATGAACTTTACAACAAAGAGGATTCAGACTGCCTAAAGGTAATACAAAAATAGTAGCACATCAATCCAATAGCACAAATCTATATGGTCATGTCAAAGCGTGGCGTTTGTAAAAGTGTAAACCCATTATTCTAATCTTACAAAGTTGAGTTAATTGACAACTTTGAGCCCCTCCAAATTTCAGCAAATGTTACCATTTGATACACTTTGAATGCCAACAATGAGCCCTTAATAACTTTCATGTCCATGTATATTCCAAATCGTTCACATGTAGATGTACAAGTTGGTGTACAAGATAATTTATACAATGCAATAAGTCTATAATGCTTGCTTCTCAGGGTATGAAGTCCAGAAAATGGACAAGTTTCTTCTCACAAATTTATATAGGCCAACCCTTCTCCCTTAAGATAACTAGACGTCTCAAACTCAAGGTCTATCTTAATCCCAGATATGCATGCCCTCACCAAGGACCAGATCAATCCAAGAATTCAGCATTATGTCAGAAAATGCATAAAAAATGACCCAGCACGAACACCCATATCTAATTAATGTCCAGTGGTGGTTTAAAATTTTCTTGTAGAAACTGGTAAAGTTCATCTACTACCAAAGTAAGATATTCTTCTTGTGGCAGAAGAGTGCCTGGAACCTCAGACGAATTTGTTGATCCCTTGGCCTTTTTAAGTGCTTTTCCATCTCTGCCTAATCTCTTTGGAGATCCTGGATTTGCTACAATCTAGAAATGGTATCTTTCTATCCAAAGTTGCAAAGAGTTCAAGGAATTCATCTCGGCATTGAACTGAGTCAAGGGAAACAGTCAAGAAAGCAGCAGGGGCATACCAAACGCCTTTCCTTTTAGTTAGTGCACATCTACGTTCAAAATCTGGTGTTAATTTCCTAGAATTTTCATAAACGTTTGAATTGCACTGGGATTCAATCACCTCCATGTTCTTTACATGTTATACATCATTCAACAGGAAACCAGGCACTTGGATCCCTAAGCAGCCAGTACCTGGTAGTTGAAGGATAATAAAAATCCGTTTATTACAGTTCACCAAATGGTATGCATACCGACAAGATGCTGACAATCTGTTTTTATATTGAAAGCTATGTAAAGGCTCATTGAGCTGGAGCAAATCCATGCTTTGGTTGAATATCGTACCATCCACAAAACAAATATCCTACCATGGGGACTGTTAGTCTTTAACAGTGAAATGACATCTAACTACACAGAATAAATCAATTGAGTGCTCACAAAAGATTATCCTGACATCCATGTGAATGATAGTGAGATCTCGGTATCATGCATAACTCCATTATTTTGTCGCAATCGCAATCCATTTATAGCTACACGGTGATAGTGAAATAGACATACCAAGTACACATGCTGGTATCTTGACTGAATGCAATTGGAAGGGGACCAGCCTTGTAGGAGCAACGGCAGCGTAGCTGTTGGCTCTGCCAAACCCATTTTGGCATCATGAACTATTCTTGTGGCAGCACAAGCTCCTCCAATGACCACAAAATCATCTACTGAATGAACCACACAAAATTTTGGTAAGAATTAATAATTTTCGAATAGAGGATACGCCATCTAAAGAAGACAAAATATCTGTAGCAAGTTCTGTGCAATAAAAAATCAGATTTAGGAAATTATGGGGGATAGAACAAGATCAAAGGAACATACATGGCACTGAAGATTGAACAAACATTGTTAAGTACCAGAAAGAATATGCCACAAGAAAGGTTAGGAAAATGTAGAAACACATTGATAATAATGCAATGATTTTTAATCAGAAGAATATTATTATGAAGTCCAGAACCACTGCACCTGTTAGAGATTAACGAATTATTCAACAGATGTCTAGGTCTATAATATCAAGAATCAACACAAATCTCCACCTTATTAAAGATTTGGAAAGTTTCTATCTATAAGGTTTTGAATAAAATCATCATTAAACTATAGTCAATCATCACCACTAGTTCGAACAAAAGTATTTACTTCCCAAAGACAAGCTTGTCAAAACCTAAAGAAGGTTGAACTTGACTTATATTTGACCTCCTGTATGAAAAGGAAAATCATTGAACCCTTAAATTTGGCAAATTCAGACAATTAAGCCACAAAAATTAACATAGTGAATTAACATACATGACTGATGTAAATGCTAAAATCCATATATACAGATTATAGTGCAAACCCGCTTAGCAGAGAAAAAAAAACAATTGTTGTGAAAAAACTGCTCCTCCTCCTCCTAAAAAATCATAATTACCAGGCTAACATGGTCAATGGGGATAAAGATTTTGATATGATGTGTTCGTACTCTTTTCAATAGCATATGATGCCACGTGTTATATGTTGCCCCACTATCTTGACATTTACGGTTTAATTGTTTGTCATTTTTACATCTGAGGGCTCAACTGAGTTTCCTATAAGACAAGGGTCATGGTTATTGAAGCTAAGTATCCTTCAACATGGTTTTTCCTAAATTGAATGGAAAAAGAGCGGGAAATAACAAATAGATTATCCCCCATCATATTGAAACAAAGAAAAATCTCTAAAGCATTTTACAGCATGATGACAAGGAGAAGAATAAACAGTTTGAAGTTTCACAATCACATCAAAACACATGCCTTTTCAAGTCTTATACATCTTTTGGGTTGAGGGTTTTGCCATTTAATTAACCATTTGGTATTTCAAAAAATTTGGACATAAGCTAAAAAGGATGCATCCTAAGTGCAATGGTAATTAAACAAGAGCAAAAGCAATATAAATGCACAACACACAATGCATCACATGAAAAGTACAGAAACATACTCAGACTATCAAGCATGAATAAAGCATTACACCAACAAATACAAATATAATTAGTACATTGCGTTAGTTTCCTACAAAGTTCCATGGACTATCTGGTGAATTTATGAAGCGAACCAAAAAGGTTCTAATATCAATATTGCAATTCATCTTAGGCCGGTCAGGGTACTCAAACAAGGCCAATCAACAATAGTTGCCTGCCAATTGATTTTTCCGGCTCATTGGGGAATGTCATTGGCCACAGACCTCCATTCTTCAGCAGTGAAAACATCAGAAATAGTTCATACCACAAGGATATTTCTGTTGGATAAAAAATCTCTCTAGCATGTTCTTCATCGTAGATGCTTACATTTGTCTTTGAATTTCTATTAGCAGTTATTTGACTGAAAGTAACTGAAAAATTTGTAAGCAAAACAAACACAACCTAGCTTTAAAATTTGTATCACAACTGAGCAATAAAAAAAATTCAATCCTGTTTATAATTGTTAGTTGAATGTCACCGGATACACCATACCACATAATAGCGATATATCCGCACTTTCAGAAAGCGACGTAAAATTGTTTATAGAGGCTCTTGGGAACAACATGTTAACCTAATGCTGGTTCTATGACAGAAGCATTTGATATTATCGTTCTCAAACCATTGTAATGTAGGGTCCTGAACAATTAGTATGTCATTTTGTCCCAGACGTGGCTAAAAAACACAAACACAAACACAATGTACCCCATTGCACTAGGCTTCCCCGCTTTGTGAGGGTCGGGAGAGAGTCATCATTGTACGTAGCTTTCCTTTTGTCCCAGACGTGGCTAATAGCAATTAAAGACAGGTTAGTTCCTGAATGCCAGAAATTTTTGGTAATTTCACAATGAGAGAACATATAGAAACCAGTCACTTTTCAAATTGGTCCATCTTTTCAACATAAAAAATTAACTGGAAAATGCAGGCAGAAAGATTGAAAACATCTTGGCTTTTCAATTCATAAAGCTACCAATTTTTCATCTAAACACCAGATTCCTTATCAGTGTTTGGCCTAGTGAAATCTTGGACTTGGAACTTGAAAGCGAAATTAGCAAACCATGATGCAAACTTTTCTATAGAAAAGACCCCAGTAAATGCAGTCCAATTGCAGAGCTGCATTACTCAACGCAACACAAGCAATCCTATCTATTCATTATTTTAATGGTGATTTATGGAGTACTTCAATCCTCTTCTCTAAGAAATGTAAGCAAATTCTCAATCCCGTTATGAAACCAAAGCCCTTAACATCACAACTTCGACGATTCGCAAACCACACCGGACCAAACTAAACAAAATCAAGTAATTAGCCCGTCTGAAATGTTCTTCCAGCTCTTAAGAATAAGCTTAAAATAACAGGTCTCAGAAATCATTGAAAACCCCACGTCAACACTGAAAATATAAGATCTTGAGATAATTGAAATACAGCAGATAAAAGCAAACTCCTTTAATTAACCATTAAAGATGAGAACTAAAGTTTACCTTGAACCCCGTGGGAAGCTTATCGGCAAAAGGGAAAGTAGAGTTTCAACAAAATTGAAGCGTAAGGCATGGTTGTTGATGGGGTTTGTGGGAATGAAGGGTGGTGGAATTGGGAAAGTGGCACCACCAGAGTCATAAAATCCACTCAGATTTTTGGTCTTCCAGAACAAAAAGTCAGAGGCTTCCTCCATCTTTGGAATCAGAAAGTCATAACTTAGGCCCACTTTCGGATTGCTTTTCCTGCTTTTTGGTCAAAGTCCCTCGTGCAATGCCTTCCATTTCTCTAGGGTTTGTTTACACCTAAAAATTGGAATTAAAAATAACAAAAGTAGAATGAATATAATAAAATTGGAAGCTATCGGATCCTGAGCTTAAGCAGAATATCAACGGAGTGTTGACTGTTGACGACCATGAATATAAAATAATTTATATTAAGTGAAAATTCACAATTGCAATTCTATATGTTTGATAAATAAAATTTATAATTAAAAAATACGTAATAATTATAAATTATATTTTGAGAAAATTATGCAGTGATTACAGAATTAGTTAAAAAGAGATTATATTTTTAAGATTTGAAAATGGACTTGTGAAACATGAGCACAAAAGAAGATGATTACATCACTTATTAGCAATGAGGTGATCGCAAAAGAAGATGATTACATCACTTATTAGCAATGTTGTTGCTTTCAGGACCCAGAGAACAGTTACCCTTCTTCTCCATCAACTATTCCCTTTATGTTCATTCTTGAACTCAATTGTTACCTTTCCATTTCAAGCCATTTTCTTAATTTCTCTTTCTTTCAACTGTTTTCTTCACAACGGTTACCAGAATCCTCAAATTCTTTGCTATCCTACAAGCCACAGCGAACTCTTCCCCATGCATACTCATCCAACTTATTCCCTTTTTCTTCCCCTTCTATGTCATGCTAAACACTCCCAAGTTCTGGGACAATTTTCTTCAACCCTAAGCCTCTCGTTTAATTTTTTTTCCCTTTAGTTTAAAACCACGCCTGTAACCTTGTCAGGTTTTGCACCAGCTACGAAATTATAGGTCATCATTACGTTTCATGCAGGATTTTTCTTGATTCCCTTGAAAGTCATCGGTCTTCTCACAGATGCCATATACTTCAATTTCCAGGCAACAGCGTAAACATTTGGGTCTCTAGCTCAGAAAGCGTTTCCCGCATTGGCTCTGCCAAGTTGACATCATCATCAATGCTGCAACAACGAAGAAGCATTCATTTGTCAGATAATAGCATTTGAGCATACAAAAGCATACGCATTTTGGAGCTGACCTGCTCGACCCTATCAATCATTCATACACCATAACCTTAAAAAAGGCTTTATGTTGTACGTGTGCTCATTTATTGAACTGTATACACATGCATATTCTTGGTCAACCAATACAGCATGACTACAATCATATACAAGTAAAATAAAAGTGTCCATCAGCTCTAATTCGAGAAAAAGATACGTTGCTTCTTCTCCATGAAGTGCATCAAAGTCCAAGAGGCTCTTCTTCTCAGGCAGTCGCTCAAAGATGACTCCGGCCAACATTTCCAGACTTGGGTTAAGTATTGGCGGAACCCAACCAATTAGCCTGTTCAGGATACGGACAATATCAAATGCTGGCTCCTGCAGCTTGTACACACGCCAAGAGAGTTATGCGGGTATATCAAATGCTCCTGCAGCTAGTACACACGCTAAGAGAGTTATGCTGATATATCAAATGCTCCTGCAGCTTGTACACACGCTAAGTGAGTTATGCTGATCTTATTTGGTCTCACCCCCTCGCTTTTCCACTCCCTAAAGTAAGAGATAAAGCTTGACAATGCAGCTGAATTGTAGCTATCCTGGCACATTCTCCCTCATCGCAACGAACAAAGCAATGGGGTTCATCGAGGCCTCGAACCATCTTATTTCACATGAAGGCAACTGATGTGACTGAAAAGCTCGCAAACATAGTGAAGTCTATGATAAGAGTTACACCACCCAATGCAACTAGAGGCTGTCTTGAATAGGGTGGAGTGAATTTGCTTCAGAAACCTCAGTCTAGCAGTCGTTTAACAAAGAAAGTGAAGTGATTTTGCACTGTCCAGTACTGATATGTCTCTATTTACTTAGTAACATCAGTAATTCCCCAAGATAAAGTTGGCAACATGAACCGCCGAACGACGAGGCAGAGAGCCGACAACGTTGCCGCCACTCACAGAGTAATTATGAGAGCCGATATGAACAACCAACTCCAGCCAACAAATTAAGCAGAAGCCAAGTCGTGAAAAACACTGGTACCTGCCACCTACTCTTTTACTCTGTAAAATGGATAATGACTTGAGTACTGTATTTCATCAATCCCTCTCTGTTTATTTCACCCATCTTCCTAACATTTACTTGCTTGGTTGGTTAATCTTGTTAACTTTGGCATTATTATTTGCTTCATGCTTGATAGTTATCAAAGTCTCACCCTCATCCAACATTACCCATAAAAGTAGAACCTCTCCTATCGGTAACAAGGGATGGCGCCAGCCCAACTCAAGTCAGTCAGTTCAACTTGCCTTACATCTTTTTTTTTAACTAAAAATTCCAAACTTCACAGTGTGATCTAAAGGTTTAAATTTTTTTTAAAGATTTGTAATTGAGACAACAATTTAAATACTTTATTTACAAAAAAAAGTTATCAACCAATTATGAGTAATCATTCATGACCAATTTTATTATATAATTGATTTGGTCTGATTGGACTTTGAGCTATTCAAATCTAATCAACCTTGGAATTGAGCCCAACTTCTAACCCTAATTGAGTTCTAAATTGGATTCGGACTTCAAAAAAAAAGAAGTAATAATTTTTTAATCTATTATTTAGGAGTATTATGAGAGTAATTATAACAAATATTAAAATTAAATAAAATTATTAGAAATAATTTAAATATTATGTCATTTTTTACTAAAAATAATAAATAAATTTTAATTAAGCTACTTTAATTATCTTATTACAATTTTATTAATAGCAACCTTAATCAAGGAGTTACAAGGAAAACCTTAAAAATAAAGTTTTATTAATAGAAACGACATGAAATTAGATGCTATACTTGATAAGGAAAAAAAGAGAGAAGTGGATGCATAACCCACTGCCGGTGTTGCTACTGCAAAATCATGTAGAAGAAGTGGGAAATTGGTCTCTGATGAATTAAGTACATCCAGCTTATATCATGTTTAGGTGGTGTTCCTTTCACCGCAACTAGCTTACTTATGGCTTCTTGGATCCCAAGACGATAACAATGGAGTCTTTGTTAGAGTGTCCTATATTGCCTAGACATGAAAATGTTAAAGGGCTTATAAATGGTAAGAGTCAACCATTCAAACAACTAGTTCTAGTTATTTGGACAATTGTTGACCCAAGCCCAATTATTGTTAATGGACTCTACACTCTGCCCATATTAAAAATTTAACATGGTATCAGAGCAGGTTTGGCCCGGATTATTAATTTCTCGGTTGTCCGTCTGGATGTTCATTCCCTGCGGCTCGGTCCGGTTTCTACTGCGAATATTTCAAGTGACAACTAGATGTCCAGCCCCAGTTGCACTTGAGGGGGAGTATTAGAGTGTCCCATATTGCTTAGACATGAAAATGTTAAAGGGTTTATAAGTGGTAAGGATTAACTATCCAAAGTTCGCATTAGAATTGAAAAAATTAAAAGTTTGGATGTTTTATTGCTACTTTTTAAAGTTCAGGCTATGTCTGAAAAATTGATAAAAGTTTGAGTTTTTTTTAATATAATTAACCCATGAATCAATTATCCTTAATTGATATTATTATAAATGAATGGAATTAATATAAAAAAAGTAACTGTCCCAGTGCACAAGGCTCCTCACTTTGCGAAAATAAGGAGAAAATCATCAATTATATAAAATCTTTCCTTTGTATTTTACAAAAAGTTGTTTCTATAACTCGTGCTTATAGCCTTATAATCACAAAAATCATGTAAAATTAATATGTTGTTATTGAGAGAGCTTATGTCATTTTTTTCTCCTAACTGGTGGCTCACTCTTTCTAAGTAATGGAGAAGAAGACCGAAACATACGCTAAAAGATTCTACAAAGTTGCTGTCAAGAACATCGAAGAGGTAGGATGGGCAATTGGTCTACCTTTGGATCCAACTTGGTTCAAATTTCAAAATTATTGCTTCCTGAGTATCCTGTGATAAATGAGATTCAACAAATCAACTTCTTAGGTTCTTAGTACTATACTATCATTTTTTATGAAGAAACTTTAACTATTAGCTTTTTAAGTGTACATTAAATTTTAAAAATTACAAAATAATATATATCTATCACATATTTTAAAATAAATTATTTAATAAATTTATAATTCAACAACGCAGGTAGAGTTAATCCTTCAGTAGTCTATACTCTACGGCACCAAAGATGTTGGCTTAATTATTATATGCACATATCCTTTTTGTCACTTCCTAATAATTTGTGCAATAATTAAAAATAACTTTTGACAGCTTTTATTTAGTTATTTATCATTAAAACAAATAACGGATATGACGATATTGACCTTCATTAATTGAGGAATCATGAAGAATGAGTCAATGAGATGGATCGGCCATCAATTTCTTGGATTGACATGTACCTAATTTTTACTTACTTTTGAATCATAATAACGAAGGATTAACCAGATATTAAAAAACCACTCAATTATATAGCTTTGGTTAGGATTTACAATTACATACCAACTCAAATAAATGTGTTTTCAACAAAGTTGATTATGAGTCAAAGATTCGTCTTACCATTTCGAGTTGAATAAGTTTTGAAGTAATCCTTGACCAATCTATCGACATTTGATGAAACGTGCTGTAGCTTGAAAATGATATGTATGTACATTGAAAATTGAAATAATCCCACTTATTACTCGTTTCGTTCTTCAGATTTACATATTATTAGTCATACTACGAAACCAAAAAAAGAAAAAGTTCCTCACTATAACAGGAGGTCGTCTCTAGTAATCCAAATGTAAAGCCATCCTTCTTGTGATCCAAAAATAAGTAACTAAAACTGTAGTTACCCATGACACTGACAACTAACATTTAGGACACTATATATAGTTTAAATCCGTTCCAAGTTGTGGTCTGGTTTGTTCTTTTGGTGCTTACGTTCGTACATGTGCATTTTTAAAGCTCACAGAATATGTCTTCAGCCCAATTGATACGATTTTCACTCTTTTCAAGTCAATGGATACTTCAATGAAAGAAAAAAGGTCTCATTTGATATACTTGATTCTTAAGGTCATTAACCTCATTACTAGAGATAGATTAGGGATGGGTTTGATTTGAAGAAAGTCCAAATAATGTATGATGAACACCAGGAAAGGCAAATGTATCTAATTCGAAATGAAAATTTTAAATAAGCAAGTGCACAGTGAGGAGTGTGTCTCAATTTCCTTTATAAAACCATTGATGGATGAAAAAACAATATGTTAATTATGGTGACATTTCAGAAATATATATATATGTCATATTTTAATTGAAAGACGGGGCTCGCTGTACTGATATATTTAATCCAAGCCAGTTTGATAAATATTTTGGTCATGTAGGAACGGAAAAGTATGATAACTTACTGACTGTAAAACCATGTTCAGTCTTAAACTAACTAGGGTTTGGGCTAGAAGAGTAATCTTAAGGGCAAAAGATGGATATTAGTAGGTTATTAGTAATTGTGTGAACCAATTACAAAAGTGATGGTGTAGGGAATGGGGTAAGCGTTTGAAGAATCAAGAACATACGGTTGTACTTGTACAAGATTGATAATTATATGTACGTCAGTAGTATCTGTGAATTTGACCAACTGTCGTTCTCTAGGTAAAGACTTCTCTACATTTACGTTTTACTATACTATGTAATCTATATATGCTTGTTAACTTACTGGGAGTGGGTGAAAGGTATAGTAACACTGATGGGTTCCTTTGAAAAGAGAAGAGGAAAGGAAAGATGAAAAGATAACGACTGCCATTGTTCAACAGCACACTAACCCCATGATGTGATCGATCTTTCTTCTCTTTCTCGTTCCTTGCCTCTTTGCCTTAACTGGAAAAACACAGGTCTTTTTAGTTCTGATTTTCATGCATAAACTTCGAAACAATGTCAAGCGAGAGAGGGAAAGAAATAACACAAGAATCAGAAGAGCTTAATCAAAACCCAGCAGCGGTGATGAGTCGATATGAGACACAAAAGAGAAGAGACTGGAACACTTTTGGGCAGTATTTGAAGAGCCAGAGGCCTCCAGTGCCAGTCTCTCACTGTGATTACAATCATGTTCTTGATTTCCTTCGCTATATTGATCAGTTTGGCAAGACAAAAGTTCACCTACAGGGATGCATCTTTTATGGACAACCTGAGCCTCCTGCTCCTTGTACCTGCCCGCTTAGGCAAGCTTGGGGTAGTTTGGATTCCCTTATTGGTAGGTTGCGAGCTGCTTATGAGGAGAACGGAGGCTCGCCGGACTCCAACCCTTTTGCCAACGCCGCTATACGAATTTACCTTCGAGAAGTAAAGGAGTATCAAGCTAAGGCAAGAGGGATTCCACAGAAGAAAAAGAATAGGAAGCCCTTTGATCCAAATAAAGGGAACGATGGATCAAGCTCTGGGATGCAGTTTCCTTAGAATATAGACGGCTTCTCTATGTTATTATCATGGTAACTCAAACCTTCTCTTGTCTTTAAATTTTCTGACCATCTTCTTACTGGGTCGCTGCACTGGATCTGCGGCATCATAGCTAGGGGAATAAGAAAAGAAAGATCCTTTTACGTGGTTGCTACTGACATTTATTCCACTTCGCTAGGAGTGAAATTGGGGCAATAGATAAACACCTAAAACGTGTAGGTCTTCATAAAACACGTGTGTATGATAAAACGATTTTCCTTTTACAATATAGCATGCTAGAAAAATTTTCCCAAAATAACTTAGATCTAAACAATTTCCGTTTGTTAGAAGCACATCTAACTTTTCAAACTCTAACTCAACTCATCATATTATGTTTAATGCTTGTATTGATAATGTTCAATTTTATTTCTGCTTGTTTATGTGCAAGTACAAGAATGTGCTTATGACTATCGTAGCTTTTACATGTGTAGTGTAAATGGGACAAATACACCATAATGTCTGAGCAAGATTGTGATGTATACATAGTCAAAGACGTAGAAACTGTTCATGCAAACTCCCTATGGATGTCTAAATATCCAACCAATAAGATTTTCTCATCCAAAATAATCAATTAGAATATACATTGGCCATGTTTACGACCTTTGGCATTTAAAAGTTCCTTAAAGATCACACTTTGTGTTGTACTCCTCACATTTTGGCGAATCTGCGGATTTGGCCTCTCTTCTGTGCTCTAGTCTCACTTAGTATCATTTATTGCAAAGAGACACTATTATTAGTGAATATATAAAACCAATTAAATTAGCCTCACACAATAGAAGGTGATGGCTCTGTTCCATCAATGAAACCGTGCAAATCTTGAAAGTTTAAGATAGGGCCAAATTAGGTTTTCCGCGCAAGATAGTTAGTGGAATTTAATTTAATGGAGAAGGAAGAAGAAGAATTGATGGACGAATTAGAGGAGAAGGAAGACGATGAAGAGTGAGGAACAAGAGTCATATTAGATCAAAGCTTTAATACCATGTTAAATGACCGTTTCAACACAATAGCTTAAGCTATTGTGAGAGGCTAATTTAATTAGTTTTATATATTCACTAACAACAAGAAGTCTAGCTCTTGGAATGCGAAACCATCTATATGTTTTCAATTTGAAAATTTGCATCCAAAGTCCGTAGTTACAGTAATATGGAAGAACCGATGGAATGCATTCTTAGCAGGTTCCTAAAGCATACTTAGCAAGTTCCCTTTTGTCTTAGGAAACCATTGGAATTATGAGATCTCTGCAAACAAGAGAACAAAACCTTATTGATTGTTCTCTTCTATGTTTGACCACAGTTGCTACTTTTTAATATTGAGAATGATATCTTAACACGAACTGTCATCTATCTTCAATGGCTGAACTCTTTTTAGCTACCTAATCATCTTCCTTACACTTGAATACTTTGACTATAATGCTTTAGGTGCCAACATTGGCCTATATTTACACATGTTGACTTTTGATTTGCAATCCTATTATCACCATCTTTTCTCATCATTTTGTTCTCCTTGTGCTTCTTAATATTACGTCACAGCCCTATGATTTCATGTGTTCTTGTTATTCTTTTGATTTTTGTTGTAGAGGAAGTAAAATCTAAAACCTTAGGTCACAAGGATAACCGCAATTTTATTAACTTTTGTGGATGAAAGACTCAGATTCTTCCATGTCGATTGTACTGGAGAGGAATCTCTCAAAAATTAAAATTTGTCAAGGCCACTATTATGGGACTTGATACGAAACTAATAATCATGCATGCCAATGAAATAGTTTGCATAAGGAATTACTTATAGAGGTGTCTTTATATTTCATCTCCAAAGGCACATTGGAGTATAAGTTACATTTTGGATCGTAAAGAATATCTCTTTGGCAACAATATGAGCATCCCACTATGCCTTCCGACCTTCGGTTTTTATGTTAAAGATATATTGTTTACCTCAAAAATATGCATTACGTGTATGGAAGAATGTTTTCATGTTAGCTCCTTTGGATGTGATCACTTTAAGGTGAAATCATGTCTTTGTTTTTGGTACTATTATTTTATGACACCGAATGATCTTTGTGGTGGGGAAAGTTATTGTGCATTTAGAATTAATTAATTACACTCAAACTCCATAAGTTATGATTTTTTAAATTGTAATTTACATTTTAATAATCATATAAATTTAACATTGTAATTTATTATTGCTTTAGTTTCCTAGCTAAGGGTAAAGTGTTGTAATAATAGTTTTATTTTTTTCTTGTCTTATTAAATAATTTCATTTAATTTTCATAAAAACAGTAATTTCTTAGATACACGCTCTACGTTTACTTTTCTGTCTAGGTATCCATGGGGCAACATTGGGTAGTTTAACCCTTTCACGTATATACTCAACACAAGAATTGCTCAGGGTTCTGAATATACATGGTTAAGGAACATAATTTACTCCACTTAAAGCTATAATTTTAGATGAACTATGGAACATAATCAATTTTTATAATCTCCTTTGCATATTCTCGGGATTATATGAAAGTTTTCATCTTTTGTTATGGTCTAAAGAATTTCTTTTTCTAATCTGTAGATCTTTATCAGGCTATCTAGACTTTTAAACTCCCTGTTCAATATGCTAATTTGACACATACTAGATACATAAACATTAATCAGTCCAAATGTTAGCTAGGTACCTTGAAGTTCACTTTTTAAAAAATGTTCAAAAAGAAATGAACAACAATGAAGTTTTTATATGGTCTCTATCTAATTATTCCTTAATCTATTTCTATTTTTTTGCTGTTAATCTTTATTTGAGATTGTCGAGGTTCATTATGAAGACAAGAGTAGCATACCAAGCATAGCAGCAAATTAGTAGAGGCGATTTGCAGGACAAAAGGGAAAAAAAAAACAATAAATACAAAAATAGAGCTGCAGAAATCCAAGCAAACACCAAGGACAATTACTAATTAAATCCTTCTTATATACATAAAAGCTGGCACGTATCCTCTACCCAAGTTTCATCCTTGCACCTTTAGTAGTCGATAGTGTATCTACATGGGTTAATTATTTTCAATTAAGTGTTGATGGGTGGATGGAACAAAGGTATAACGTTCTTTTCCAAGGAACTAGAGATACTATATTGCTTTGTTATAATCTATTTACCACAGTATATAGAAATTGATTAGGCGTATATTTATTTCCTCACCGGTTGAGCTATCTCACTACTCTAGGAGCAAGTCAGCAATGATGTCCTTGTAGTGTACAGATGTATGTTTTGTACTAATGCTCAAAATGCTAGCTAGGTTTGAGAGGGACACCCTAATCCAATGATTGCATATTAGTTACTTGTAGACTTGCAGTAATTGCAATCTACAATTATCCAACAATGAGGATGAGCCTTGTAGTAACCGATTAAGTTGTTCCTTTGTAACTATAAGATCATAGTTCTAAGTTACGTAAATAGTCTTTTTGTAAAAATACAAAGAGAATGTTATGTACATCATAACCTTCTCTAAACCTTCACAAAGCGAGGAATCTTATACACCCGATATGTTGCCTTTAATGTTGGAAATGGCTACAATGATTCATTAAAGACATAATTTTTGGTTGCAGGCACTATTTAAAAGCCTTGATTTTATATGCTCTTCTTACGATTACCGTAGAAAGTTCTAACGTTCAGTAATTGATGTGAATGTAATGTATTGCGTTCTTATTAAATAATCCATGTCATACTTTGAAGGTGAAAGTGTATGAACAAATTGCATATGGATAATATTGCATGAACGTAAAGCTGCTTTCAGGAATTCTTTCAATCTTATAAACATTCACCATGCATTTTTGTTGTCTTTTTTTGCAGCTTTCCAGTCAAAGCCAAGCTCTGAAGACTTAGTTATGCTTATGCTTCCGGGATTGATATTGGTTATTTTTGGTGTATTAGGTTATGCTATTCTGCAAATTGATGAAATTAGTAGATCGTATAATTGTGATGCACTTTGTCTCTCTTTAGTGGAAAAATCTTAAAATACACCAATAAGTACCACCACAGAATACGGGCATGTAGAAAGTTCCCTTTGGAGCCAATTACACTGCTACAATAAATGCAGAGATCATATTTGCTATAGCTAGAGAATCAACTTAATAAGGAATCAATCAACGTATTCATCCTATAAATTAGGGATGGCAATTGTACCCGAACTCGATGGGTACCCGATAAAATTACCCGAACGGGGGCAGATATGTGGAGCAAATTTTTACCTGTGGGGCGGGT
>JAOTBA010000007.1:17714845-17727850 GCA_025629845.1 Erythroxylum squamatum
GATCGATTAAAAGGTTATGAGTTGGATATTTTCTGAACATGCTTTAGTAATTTGGCAATATCTTGATCTGTAGAGCTTCGATTGAGTTGATTTTTGTTTCAAATTAAACTAGAGACACGGGGCTTTAACTCATCTGAAGGAATCAATTCTCAATTCAGCCCCTAAGATTTTCAATTTTTGAAGCGAAGTTGGTGATAGTTTTCAGTCTCGGTTTTGCAAGAGCCGAAAGTATTTTGGCCAATATTTCTTCCTTTCTAAACCAAATTGAGCGTTTTTAGTGGCGTTAGAATCGTAAGACAATGGGGAACAAATGTTCTTAAGAAGTCGATCTGAAATTTAAGTTGGAAGTTCCCCAATTTTTGATCGGTAAGTTATTACTAATGAGTCCTCCATGCTTTTATGAATCTGAATGTTGGACTTCGGAAACGGGGTCCAACATGATTAATGCATATATGACAATCCATTCTTGTGTTTATGTCCTCAAGTTTATTTGAAAATGAGAACCATCTCATTCGGAGCTCTATAGATCAAGACATGATTAAAAAGCCAAAGTATGTCCAGTAAAATAACCAATTCATACTCTTCCAACCGATACCCTTACTTTCTTTCCATCAATCTTTTTCAAATCAACTCCAAAGACTGCCAATTTTTTTGAAGAGATAAACAAATGTGTTAGGAATCTATTGGTTCAAGAATCACTTCATTTGGAGGTCGTATAATGAAGTTATGGCCAAAAGAATCGAAAATGATTATGTCCTTAGTCATATTGTACCTGTTTTGGGACAATTGACATAACTTTTACTAGAGATGTCGGATTGAGGTCCTTTTTAGACAGTTTCAAAGAGGACTTAAAGATCTACAAATTTCATGAGGATTTTGATGAGAGATTCTACCATTTAGAGGGTCACAAATGCGAGTTTCCAAAAGTGTACAGTGTATGTCCTTTAAACGGACATACACCTCCACCTAACGGACATACACAGGGTTTGGAGTGTTTTCCAGCCCCTTGAAGGTCCGTTTAATGGACCTAATGTCTGTTTAACAGACATGGACAAGGCTAGGGGTCTTTTTAGACCTAAAAAGGTCCATTTAACAGACCTATTGTCTGTCTAACAGACACAAGTGAAACCTAAGCCCCTCCAAAGCCTCTCCAATGGTTCTTACATCCATTCTAACATCACTTTCACTCATAATCTTGTTAACCTCTTCTAGTGCAATATCACTTCATATAAATTCAACACCAACTTTGTTTCATTAAACTCTCTAATCTCTACTCATTTGATTCATCACTACAACTAATTCTCATCATTTACTATAGCTATTCTGTATATACATCCTATGCAGTATCACAAGCTTATAATGATCAAATCTCTTAACTCCGATATCCAAAAATTTCATACTTTATATCGTTGGAAAGCTAGAAAGACAAGCTACAACTTCCAAGAAGACAAGTTTGTCTAATTCAGCCAAGATTAATACAATTTTTTCCCTTGAATTCAAAACACAATTCTTACTCCTATGAAAAGCTTGAAAATGCAATGCAAAAAATTGGAAGGTCCTGAGGAAAACTCCAATATATTTCATTAATATCAAAAGATAAGAGTTTTGCAAAGCTTTAATGGGCATTTCAAGCCACAATACATCATAATCCAAAAATACAAAGTTTACATAAACTAGAATTGCTCAAAATGCGACTAAAGCCTTGTTTTACAAAAACAACTTAAAATACAAAATAAGTATAATTCGGAGGAATGCCTTTATGCTCGATCACTCGATCTAACAAGTTTATAATGAGTAACAAGCAAAACCATTCAAAATGTTCATTGTCATAGAAAATTCTTATTAAATCATAAAGCACATGTTTCTCAAATTCTTGTCATGTAATAAAATTCACAAACAACACAATTTATGCATTCTTCAACTTGTTCACAAATCATGAATACATAAGCACATCAGAATAGTTTGGGTACGTCCATAAACAGAACATACTAACACAATTCTATAAAATGGTCTTGTGTAGCCGTGAACAGAACGTACTATTGCAATCCCACATAATGGTTTTGCATAGCCGTGAACTTAGGGAAGTCCGTGAAGGAGCTCCATGCCACTAGCAGGCAGGCGGGAGAAGCCTTTAGTTAAAGTGCACTTAACATACAGAATGGACCAAACCGAACCCATATAATCATGCATTTCACAACATATAACATGTTGTCCAAAATGGCACTTTTTTGAAATTTGATTTCATAAACATAAAGTCTTTTTAAAATCATTTCCATATTCAGTTAGTAATTCATCCACAAAATTCATATACAAAACATGTAGTACTTTCTCAAAGCATTTAGAGAACAATAAATGCACATTTGTAAGGTAGTTGGAAATCATTTAATTCCATTTATTTGAAAGAAAAATTTATGGCTTCTTTACTCAATTATAAAAATGTAACCCGCCTTGAATTCCTTGCTTGAAGACTTGCTCAAAGATGCCTCTCATCTTGCTCCTCTTGCTCCTCTTGCCTTTCTTGATTCCCTTCATCAATGATAAAAATTCCCATTCAATAGGAATTCAATTGAGAACCCAAAGAAACATATTCATAAAATTGATCCTAGAAAGCTTAAACCCATGCATTTCCTAAGCTTTTTGAACCAAAAATCTTTCAAAAATCCAAAAGATTCAAAATGGACTTACCTTGAATCTTCACCAAACAATGAGTTTCTTGACTTTAATGGAAGCTCTAATCTTCCTCTTTCTTTTTCCCTTCTTGAACAATTTCAAAATTTCACTCTTTAAAACTAAGAAAAATTGAAACCTAGCTTAGCTTTCTCTTCTTTTCTCTCCTTCCACGACTCTCTATTTTCTCTCTTCAATTTTTGTTTTCTTCTTCTTCAATTCCAAGACAACCATTCTTCTTCCCCTTTTTACCCTTAATGAGTCCAAAAAGTCCATTTTACCCTTCCTTATAAGCTTATGTTCTTTCATCCTTAAGGGAACTACCAAAAATGCCCTTGAACATTCTTACTACCTTAATACTTTAATTCAATTGACCCATGCAATAAATCCTACTAAATTTGACTTACTAATTAACTATAAAATTAATCTATCAAACCTCATTATAAATTTAAATCATGCTTAATCAATAAGAAAAAGAATTCGGGGGCCAACATTTCTCATCCTCTTAAAAGAATTTCGTCCTCATAATTCTTACCTGAGTCATTTAAGAGTTGTGGATACTTCTCTTTTATGGCTTCCAAAGGCTCCCACGTGGCCTCTTCCACAGAATGGTTTCTCCACAGGACTTTGACTGGTTGAACTATCTTGTTCCTGAGGACCTTTCCCTTAGTGTCCAAAATCTCCACTAGAATCTCCTCATAACTTAGATCATCTCTCAACTGAACCTCAGTGGTCTGAATGATGTGGGAGGGATCCGATCTATACCTCCTCAACATGGACACATGAAAGACGTCATGTATCTATGACAATTCTAGTGGCAGTGCCAACCTATAGGCTAACGGTCCAATCCTCTCTATAATCTCATAGAGATCCACATATCTCAGACTCAACTTGCCCTTCTTGCCAAACCTCATGACTCCTTTCCAAGGAAGTGTCTTAAGAAAGACTTTTTCACTAACTTTATACTCCATTTCCTTCCGATGTGCATCAGTATAACTTTTCATTCTATCCTGTGCTGCTTTAAGCTGTTGCTTAACCAGATTGACCTTATCAACTATCATCTAGAGTAACTCTGGTATAATTAATTTCCTTTCTCTTTCCTCATCCCAGCATGTATGAGTTCTACATCTCCTTCCATACAGTGCTTCATATGGAGCCATCTGGATGCTCGAGTGGTACGAATTATTGTAAGCAAATTCGACCAATGGCAAATGCTCGTCCTAAGCTCCTTTGAAATCCATCATATATGCCCTGAGTATTCCCTCAAGGGTTCGAATGGTCCTCTGATATTGACCATCTATTTGGGGATGAAAAGTAGTGCTAAAATTCAACTTGGTCGATGGAGAACTAACACATTCTATCGGTAAGCTAAGTTAGCGATGCAATTTACAGACGGAGTAAGGCGTTGGAGAAACGGTCGTAGGTAATAATTTCGACAAATCAAAAAATTTTCCCACTAATTTACAGACAGTTATTTTGTGTTCCTGTCACTAAATTTACCGATGGATATTTTGTGTTCCTATCGCTAAATTTACCGACAAAATGATTGTTTTAGTCGGTAAATTTACTGATGCACAAATCCTATCCGTCAGTAAATTTACCAATGGATTTGGTTATTCTATCGGTAACTTAACGACTAACATTACCGACGGAACCTAGTTACCCATTGATAAATTGAATAGATTTTACCGACGAAATTTATTTTTTGTCAGTAAATTTACTAAAACTTTTTTAATTTTTCTTGCATTTAATTTTATTTGATAATCTTATGGTTGATGCATAATTTATACAGTTATCTGTTGAAAATATTTTGATTTGTTTCTACATTTAATTTTTTAAAACATAAAGTTGATTAATGATATAAATTAAAAATTATCTTAATTGATAATAGAAAACAACATTAAGTATTTAATTCATACGAAATGACTACAAGTACATTATTCATTTGGTGAATACGGATGATCTAACTGTTGCGATGAGGTGTTGCCACTCCCCTTCAACTCATCCGCCTCATTACAGAGCTGGGCTATGTACACCATTGACTGTTGCAACTGAGTTGCCAATGTTTATATTGTGCTCCAAAGCTCATGGACTTCATTGGATGCAGACTGCCTACTAGATGTCGCTGTATTGGATATGGTGGAATGTAAATAACATGTGTTTGCAAATGAACCTAAACCGAATATCCTTCCACGACAATCTATACTACCCACTGCATAAAGATAGGTTTGACTCTCATCAACATCTTCAGACTGTTGAGACTGTCGTTGAACGCTTTCTTGTAATTGGTCTTATCAAAAGGCAATGTTTATGTTAATAAGTGACAATTATTAAGCATTAATATTAAAGCATAAATTTCATATACATTTAGTTCTCTACATCAGGTGTTGACGAAGGTCACACTGTCATGCTTCTTAGTGTGCATATGCAAAAAGATCTAATAAGGTGTAGGCTTCATGCCCATAGACTTTTCTTGCATCAGAATAAAATGTTACAAATGAACTACAATTTTTAAAAATTTTGGTAAAGTTTCCTTTATTTTTATGATATTTACCCCCTGTTGAACAAAGAAATTAACTCAACAACATAGTCATATATGGCATCAGACATTTATAAGATTGTCATTCTCCATAATACACATATTTTCATTCCAAAATTCACACATCAAATTAAATTGAAATACATCAAAGTAAAAAAATCATAATATAAGTGTGAATTGTAGATACTTGCAAGTCTCTCTGCATGCTCATGGTGGGTAATATCCTCCAGTATATACAAGAAGACTCTCTCCCCCCAGTCTTTTACATTTGTTGGTATAATTACGCTTTAAAATGGACATTGCCTCGGGTGATGTCCAATAATGCTGCCAACAACTTCATATTTCTTTAGAAATATAAGGAGATCGTATACCAATCTTGTGTATCGCACCAATAAAGTCTCTATAATGTGTACGAGCTTGTCTCTCCTATACTTCATAAATAATGGCGTCAAATTTAGAATCCCAAAAAAATTCTTTATGAAAACAGAAAAAAACATACGATGAGTACTTATAACCTACAATATTATCTAATTAATGTATACAAATTAATTTTAAAAAGCAAAAAATATATTTTTTGTACCTCAAACTCTTGATAATAAAAATCCTTTGTCGCTTGAGAGATATTCTTTCATATATAACCCTCAAGATCAATCTTCTCCTTAAATTTGGATATCATATTTCTTAAGCACGGTCCAGACGAAATCAACCTAATATAAGAACAATTTTATATCATTTTAAATTTAAACCTATAACCTAATTATAAACACATGGTGTTTCATGTATTTTCACTTACAGATTTTTGACAATTGTGATGTAAGTTCTTCCATCAACTCCCTCAACTCCAAGCTGAAGGCCGCCTCCTTCATCCGCATCGTTTACCCCTGATATCTCTGTCAGTATAGGCGTGGTGGATGGTGTAGCAACAGGCACAAAAGGTGATGCCTCATCTAAAAGTGTAGTAGTTGGAGGTACAACATCTTATTTGATTGCAGCTGCAGAATGTGATGCTTCACCTGGACAATAACTGGCTCCAAATTGTGGTCTGAACCTTGGTCGCATCATATCATGTTTTCTCTTTGGTGGCATATTACCTAAAATTCATATTTTATTGAATATTACAAAAATATAACAATTTCAATTCAATATATGACAATATATTGCAAATTAAATAATTGATTTATTAAATATAATATTCTATTACAAACACAAATTAATCGCTATCAACACTTAATTGTAAATCAAAATAATCGTCATCTTCTTTTTTAGAAGAATTAGAATCAAACTCAGGCTCCTCTTCATATCGATCGCCCTCCTCATCCTCTCCAGATGAAATTTCAACATATTTATTATTTAGATCATTCAAAGGTTCATTCTCGTCATATATAACAGATGCATTTGTTTCATAAACATCTTCCTGAAACGCTTCACTTTCAATTCTCTATTCTTCTTTTCCATATGATTCAAAAATACCTCTAAGTTTAACCTTGCAAACAACCAACCAATTTGACTTATCTCGTCGTAAGCTGAGAAAAGGGATATAATACACCTAGATTACGTGCATTGCCAATACGAAAGGTTCAAATTGTCTAAATTTTTTCTGGTTGATTTCAACTAGATTGTATCGGCTATGCACTATTGTATTAACATTTGGAGTTGGATCAAACCGGCCACACTTAAATATCACACTTCATTTTTTTGGCAATGCAGGGTACTCAATTTCAAGTATCTTAGTAATTTTACATTAGTAATCTATCAATTCTCCTTGTATGCAAACTCCACTATTTAATGTTGCCATGCTATGACCATGATATTTGTATCCATTAACGAAATACACCAGATATGAATTAACAGCTCGCAAAGGTCCTTTTCCAAGATCACATATGGATTTGTTCTCTATTGGATTTTCTAAAGCCTACACAAAAGAAATTATCATATTAAATAGTATAATGTCATTTGAACACTTTAATCTTATAATTCAATCTTATTATGCAGAGAGCTGTCTTGTCTATTAAACGTATAAATTTCTTATGTTAATATTAAGTTTGCATTAATCACATTGAAGTTGAAGTATTTATGTTTGAATTCATCACCTACAATTGATTTCAATATTAGGGTATGTGGTATTGTTTACACTTGTGAATCAAGAAAGCAAGTTCTTGCTGTGACTCCTAGGCTTATGGAATTTTTTATCGATAAGCCTCACGGGAGCTACTTCATAGGTTTCCAACCTACATATCATCCTAGGGTTTATTATACAAAGAAATGTCTTGTCTATTAAACATATTAATTTCTTATGTTAATACTGAGTTTGTATTAATCATATTGAAGTTGAAGTATTTATGTTTGAATTCATCACCTACAAATGTTTTTTTTTATGAAAGGTAAATAATTATTGAATCAAAAACATGCGTACATTGATCATTGGGGCATACCCCGATCAGAAGCTATAATCAAAAAGACATCAAATTCTCCAGTACATCCGAAAGTTCCATGGGATACAATCTATATAAGATCCTATACATAATTGTTTTAATTTTGGAGATTACATCTAAGCTCGTAGCAAAAGCAGACTTTAGCTGTATAGCATTCCTAGTCTTCCATACCATGTATATGGTACACATGAGTGCAAGTCTAGTAGCTTTGCTTCTGAGACGTGCTCTAGTGTTATCTTTCCAAATCCATTTGATAGCACTAGATAGGGTGGACATAGTTCGGATCAATCCTATCTATACCCAAATAGCATTCCAAACTTTACCTGTAAAAGAGCATTTAAAAAATAAATGGTCAACGGTTTCTGTTTCAATATTACAAAAGCCACATGTTCGGTCTATCTCCAAAAATTGTAGGTTATCCTTTGTTGGTAGTCTATTCCAAAGACTAAGCCAGGCAATGAAAGAGAATTTTGGAGGTATGTATTGCTTCCATATAAATGCCATCCATGGTCTTCTTGTATGCTTGACTCTCAATAGTTCATAAATTTTCTGTAATGAGAGGATTCCATTTACACACAACTTTTGCATGCCATACTCTATTTCCCTTCAGCCTCCCAGCTTTTCTATCAATTTGTCCCGAGTTAATGCCAGTTTTTTCAGTAATGATAAGTCACGGTTGTGGGGTTTCCAGTCCCAAATTGATGTGTCCTTTAAATACACTTCATGAATCCATCTTACCCATAATAAATCTGCTTTGGCATGAATATTCCATAGCACTTTGGCCAATAATGCTGAGTTCCATTGCTTACAATTTTTCAGTCCCAGTCTACCCTCATCTTTTGTAATACATATATTCTCCCATGCCACTCTAAAGTGTCTTTCACCCTATAGGAACACTCTGCATATGGAGGTTATACTCTCCAGGATGGTTGTTGGGATGGGGAATGCTTAGAGCCAAAAAGAAAGCACCCCTTGAATGACAGAATTTATAAGTTCAATTCTGCCCGCATATGATAGGGATTTACCATTCCATGCATTGACATAGGCCTCTACACATTCAAGGAGCACAAAAAATTGAGCCATCGAGACCTTCATAGGTGCCAGAGGGACCCCATATATCGAACAGGAAATTCACCTATAGGGTAATCTGCCATCCTCATGATATTCTCTCTCTCATATCCACACACCCCCGCTAGGTAAATATTATATTTTGACACATTTACCTTCAGCCCTACTACCTGTTTCAATTCATTCAACACCTCTAATAGTATTCCTATAGAAGTGGAATCACCTCTAGAAAAAAAGCATGAGGTCATCCACAAAGGCAAGGTAAGTAATGTCAAGTTGTTTACGCTTCGGGTGGAAGTGAAACTGAGGCCTTACAGTTTTATTTTTTAACAGTCTTGAGAGATACTCCAACCCAAGTAGGAATAGTGTGGGTGACATTGACTCAGTCCCCTTCGACCTTTGAACATGTCATGTAATCCTCCATTTATTGATATCGAATATGTGATAGTTTGTCACATTCCATAGTCCACCATATGAATTTGGTAGGGAACCCTAAACCTTTCATCATATCCTCAAGAAATTCCCATGCAATCGTGTCATAGGCTTTTGTAATGTCTAATTTTATCATACATCTTAGTGAAATTCGCTTTCTAGTATAACCATGGATAATTTCTTGTGCTAAAAACACATTATCAAGCATGTTTCTACCTAGCACAAAGGCGGTTTAGGATGGATCTACAATTTTGCCCACAACCTTCACCGTACGCTCGTTCAATATTTTAGTAATCACCTTGTACACAACATTCAAGCAGGAAATTGGTCTGAAATCAGTTACCTTCGGTGCTGCCTTTGTCTTTGGAATGAGGGTAATAATGGTGTGGTTTATCTATTTCAGCAATTGACCAGTGGTAAAAAACTCCTTCATAGTTGAGATTACATCTGACCTAACCCTTTCCCAGTGTTTTTTAAAAAAGGAAGAAGTGTAACCATCCGACTCTCAGGCTTTGTCCTTGCTTATGTCAAACATAGCCCTCTTAATCTCCTCTTCCATAATTGGAGCAACCATTGATTCCTGTGTCTGCTCATCCAAGAACAGTCCATTTCTTACAACATTTATATCTAACCTGTGCAAGGGAGCTGAAGTGCCTAGGAGTCCTTAGTAGAAGCTCAAACAACAACTTGCCACTTCTGCCATTGTATTAGTTGCGGTTCCATCCTCCCTAATGATGTGAGAAATGGTATTCTACTTTCCTCTTTTCCTAGCTACTTTATGGAAGTATTTTGTGTTTTTGTCAGCCTCTATGAGATTCTTACATTTGGCTTTTGAAAACATTGCCTCTCTGCATCTAGTAGAAATTCAGCCTGCTTCCTCTTAATCTTCACCTCTTGATTCAACTCAATATCTTCAAGCCTGTTGGATTGTCCCCTCCACTTCCATCTCCTAGCTACTGTCAACAATATCCTGAAACCGAGGATGATTAAGACACATACTGAAAAACTTGAAATGTTTTTATCCTAGCAGTTCCATTTGGTTGAAACCCACTAATACTGGATAGTGTTTTGAATCTGCTTTCATTTCCAGAAAATATGCTGAGCAGTTGTAACCCAAATGGCTCCATGCTTGATTCAGGAGGACCTTATCCAATTTTGCCCATAAGTGATTTTTGTGTCAGGCATAGAACTCCCCCTGCTTGGGGCATCTTCTAGCCCAAGTGCCAATTTGAAATCTATCAAGTCTTTGAGTAAGGAAGCCGAGGAGGGCTGACAACCCAGCCTTTTCCTTGCTGCACACACACAATTAAAGTCTCCTATTATGATCCAAGGCATCAATGCATCCTTATTCACTTCCATTAGCTTCCGCCATAATTCTCTTCTTTTTGTGACACTATATAGTTCATAGAAAAATGATACTATAAATGTGACCTGAGATATGTAGCACTGAATTTTAACATTTATGTATTGTTCTCCCAACTCCAGCACATGACATTTATAAAAAAGGGAGTTCCAGATAATACAAAATTTCCTCCCTGTGATAGCACCAAAATTATGATAGTATTCCTAGCCATTGAATCTGTTATTCATCATCTTACTCAAACTATCAATGGATAACTTTGTTTCAAGAAAACAAGCAAACTTACATTCAAGTTGCTTAAGGAGGTTGAAAACACTATGTTGTCTCGAGGCTTTATTTAGGCCTCGAACATTCCAGCATAGAATCTTCACTTTTCACTTTAGGGAGGGGGGGTCTCTCGCCTCCTGTCCCCTTTAGAGCTTTAGTGCTACTATTTCTCATTTCCTCCCTATTGCTACCTTCCTGCCTCTGCAAATTCCTCCTCTCATTCACTATTCTATTCATTTGTGTCATTACTGCCTTTACCTTGTTGACACTCCTGTGGTTAGGCACCTTTTGCCATTCTCCCTGATTTACTTTTTTGGGATCCATCTGAGATTGAAACTTTGGTCCCCTTAGTTCAGCCAGTTCCTCCCTACACCCCATTCCTTCAGCACCAACTTCATTATGTAATTGTTGTTCTCCCTCCTTATCAGGATTTCCATTCTGAGCTATTCCTACATAAACTTCTAATCGTTCCTATTTGCCTTCCTCCATCTCAGCTGGTTCAATCCTCAGCCATTTCAGTGTCTCCTATAGTTGCAGTATTCTTCATCTGTTTCTTCTTAATTTCTCTTTACATTGAAAGGGATTGTGTCCAAATTGCTTACAGTGACAACAGTAGCTAGGAAAGGTCTCATAGAGTACCATTTGTGTGCATCGGGTTCCCCCAAGCATTTTCACCTCAAAACTTGTCACAGGTTGTCTGGACATATCAACTTCTACCAACAATCGTGCGTAACCAATTCTTGATTTCTTGATGGTGATCTTATCCGTTCACAATGGCCTACCAATTTGGGATCCTAACTTTGAAAGTCCCTTCTCATTCCACAGCTCCAAAAGTACATTTGGCAATTGTAACCATATAGGAACTTTTATAAAATCTGTGTAGTCAAAGGCAAAACCTTGAGCAAGTTTCTTAAACAACAAAGTCCTCCCATACAAAACATACGGACCTCCTTCTGATACATTAGTGCGGTCCTCCTCTGTGTCAAATTCAAAAATCATCCGTCCCTGATTATGTGGCAGGATTTTACACTGTACATTCCATTTTGCAGTCAGCCCTTTAAGAGCCTTCATTCCTGGGAATCTCCCAGTGAAACATCCCACAAGACAATATCCCCGCTCTAGTTTGATTTGTGCCACATCTTCTTCCTCCATGGTAACTTCATCGTCTACCCACACATAGTCTAGTTGCATCCCTTATTTCAACTCTCTATTATTCCTGAATAAGCTTACATACGATGGCTTAGCTTTTCCTTCACCCTACTTGTCTGAAATTGGGTCTAACATTTTGTCGAGCATCTTCAGGGTTGGCTTTGCATTCTCTAAGTTAGAAGTTTCAGTGTGTAGATTTTCCCCATTTGTATCCTCATCAGATGTGAAGGACTCCTCATCCCCCATTTCACCTGTGCGCATTTCCCCAGAACCCATATTTGTTGTTTTATTTAATGATCTTCCATCCCTGTTCTCAAAACCTGAAGGTCGTAGTCTGTCCCCGTCTACTGCCAAATGCATTCCTTGTAGCGCAGTTTTCCTTTCCCCCGCACTACTTTGTCCATCACCAATTTTCATTCTCTGTCTACCTTCTGCCATACTTTGCTCACTCGTCACCTTCATCGATGAATGAATGTATGCCCTTCCCTCATGTAGTTCATTATCTACATTTTCATATTCCTCCACCTGCAAACCCAGAACACATTAGGCAGTACTGTCCCTTCCTTTATGCGATGTTTTCTTCTTCTTGCCCATGCCCCAAACTATCGAGAAAGCCAGGCAAAAATTGCCTAAAAATGTTCTAACTCCTTCAAACTAAGGAAGGAGACGCCCTAGTCATAATCAATCTAATAACAAGCAAAATCAATCCAAATGCACAAAAAGAATCTGAAAATTTGAATGTGGTCTAGCGGTAAAGTATGCAATACTTAGGAGAAAAATCGCCTAAGGTGAGAGAGCTCACATACGCATACTAATTTTAATACTATGGTATGTGGCATTGTTTACACCTGTAAATCAAGAAAGCAAGTTCTTGTTGTGACTCCTAGACTCGTGAAATTTTTCACTGATAAGTCTCACGGGAGCTGCATCACGGGTTTCCAGCCTATATACCATCCTAGGAACTTAGTTCTACCTCAAATCATCTATAAGATCTCAAACTCATTCTACATACAGTAAATACTTAGACTATTAAAGAAGAACATAAAAACTCATTAATGATTATAAGAATATTCTAAACAACAACACAAAAT
>JAOTBA010000007.1:17737893-17748152 GCA_025629845.1 Erythroxylum squamatum
TTAATTTTAAGGAGTCTAATTAATTAATTTCAATCTAATTGAAACTAATTAATTATAATTTTAGAAGTCACTTTTCTTAAATTAATTTGGAATCAATATAATTATTAATCTTAATCAAATTAAGAAAATAATTACCTTTGAAATTAATTTTTTTAATTTTAAAACAAATTTAAAATGATGTTTAAAATTTAATTAAATTAAGAATACATTATTACTTATTTAAATTATTCCTTTTTAAGTTTAATTCATACTTAAACTTGTATCCAAACAAATTCGCTCATAAACCTATTGTCAAACACCCCTTTTCTTCAACTTAGTCTCAAACCCTAATGTTGCCAAGGCTGAAAACAAATAAGTTGTCACCATCTGTCTTCACTGCTCCAACGACAGACACATATAAGCATCACTACCATTTAACCGAGAACTCAATACGAAGACAATTACCCACGAAACAAAATTAGAGACAGAGAAAGCAAGCACAAGTGAGAGCAAATCTTTCCAATGAGACTCCTCTCTACAGCTCTTCTTTGTTGAAGGGCTCTACGTGATCTCTGCATCGCACGTCAGTCCAATTGCAGAGCTAGCTTTCTCTTTATTTTATGCAAATCCCAACATCACTGGTTATGCTGGCTTATAACCCAAGTGGGGGCTACATTGTGGTGGGCTAACAATGCTACAATCAAGTTGTTGGTTACTAGAAAACAATGTCCACACGCAGGTGAGAAGCAAAAGTTCGTTGCTTCCTTGTTTATGCCATGAGTTAACGTGGTTTACTTGGGGTTTTGTGCTTTCCAGAACCTAGGTTTCTAACTTTCTGGGTTTATGTTTTTATGAACACACAAGCACAATGACAACTCCAAAGCGCAAACAAAATTCGATCAATAACAATCAAACATTTAATCAAATTATAAAATTAAAATTTTGCTCTAATACAACTGTTAAGAAACCGGGTTAAGATCTGATCCCGACCGCAGTGGAATAACCACGAAATTTTTCGTAACTTTTGATTTCCTGAAAATTAAGATCTATTTAATTTTATAAAACAATCAACACAAATTATAATAAAGCAGAAACTTAATTTGTACCTTATTCTGAAGCTTAATCTTTATCTTATCGTATCCCTCGAACCGTTCCCAAAACTGGTCCGTTTCAAACACCATAGCCGTACAAATGTTTGGCCTCTAATGATATTCATAGAATAAGTTGAGAGAACTTTATAACTCTTACAGAGAGGGTTAAGCAAGAAGTGCTAGCTCTATAGAGCTTAAGCCTATTTATAATAAGCTTTGGATGTTTTAGCAATTTAATTGAAATTAAATTCTAAATTTAATTAAACTTTGATTAGAATTACAAATAATTCTAATTAAATACCAATTATGCCCATATAAGATTCAGTATCTCATATTAATCCTTATTTATTAAATATCTCATATTTAATCATAAAGTTTCTCAAACTTTACAATCAAGTCCAACTTGATTAAATTAACTTTGCTCTCTTCTACCCATTCTATATGTGTGACCCATCAGGCTCTCAAATATATTGGCAATGATTATAAAATCTAATTTTAATTCATAATTAAAATTAGATACATTAAAACTCCATTTAATTTATCTTTAATTCTCTAATTAAACAATTTATAATCATAGATCAAAATTAGCGTTTAGCAATGCATCATGACCACCCAAATATTTAAGAATGTCAAAGTGGTTTTGACTAACCTTTTCGTGCATAATTTTTCCGCATAATTTAATCCTTTCATCATACAATGTTCTGATTAGACATAGAGCATGAAATTAATGTCTACTCTATTGTTAGTCTAATCATTTCACCTCGGCCAAGGATTTCTTGAATTAATACTAATCAAGAATAACGAAACATTCTCCCTAATTGCTTTAGGGTGATGAATCCTATCTTGATCACTCAAATATCTCCATATAGTTCATGCTACATCCAATGACTACCGATTAAACGACCTACGATTAAATAGATCATAAGTAGTATCACAATATGGCAATCCCCATACAAGATAACTTTGATGACCTCAAGTCAAATGATCTCTTATACAATCATCACAATGAGAATTTCATAGACATATAAGTAATGTTCCAAATGGATGTCTTATATTGGGTCTGTTCAGTGAACTTGTTCTCTAGCAAACACCCACACGTTTGTTTAAGTATCTCTATACTTTAGCCTATGATATCGACAAATTCCTTCATAAGAAAAAACAAAATGTGTGCTAGTTTTTTTACGTTCTATTAATGTCCAATCTTAATGTAACAATGACTAGGAACAATTAGGAATAATACATAAATGCAATATGAATGTCATAATTATAATCTCATTATAATTTCATTTGTAATATACAATTATCCCATGGACTTCATCATATACGTCTAAACATGCACAAGATAAAGAATGTCTTTAAATAATTGATCTCTATCATATCACATATAAGTAAGAAAAGTCATGCAATCGTTTTCTTTTAATGACAACTATTATCATACTGTTGCTAAGCCTTTAATTTTAGTCCATAATTATGCTTTTAGTAGGCTAAATTAAGTGGAACAATTTTATCAAGGTACTATACATTTTAGCTATACTCCATGCAACCATTTGTATCTTTCTATCATAGTGTTGACATATATCTTACATGTTGTCATCAAAGTTTATGAGACATTAGTCAACTCAAAATGTTAATACATTTTATCATCTACATGATTTTGACATATCTCTAAAACTTTAACACAAAATCCTCAACAAGGATTATAAAAAATTTGCATAATGGACATACAATTTTCTTTTCTAATTTTTGAGAACACTTCTTAAACATATCCTAGGTCTAAGAACTTGGGTTCACTAACTTGGCATCAAATATACTAAACAAGGTAAGTTTCACTCATAACAAAATAAATGTAAAAAAGCAAGTAATCAATTATATGCTATGACTACCAAATAAGATTAGGACTTTAATCATGCATTTGGTTACTTCCACTATTTTATTCAAAATAATATATCTCACTACTATTCAGAAAGATTACTATAATATGCCTAGTGGGGTAAGATCCCATTCAAATATAGTTGACCTTGAGTTTGCTCAACAAAACAACTATACCTAAATTAGGTAGAAAACAACTTTATCAATCACATCTCATGTGACTCCTAGATCTATTAGGTGACAACTCTTGCCAAAATATATCGTATATATTGTTCCTAACCTTGCCTCTAAATTCATATAATCATGAGTTTGCTCATCCAAATCACACAAATTTAGTTAAGTAAACCCATTATCATAAGATTAAACAAGTTCGGGTTAAAGTGGCCTTGAGTTTGCTCAACAAGCCTATAATAAACAAAATTCTGGTTTATTCTCATAACAATGGAAGGCAACAATCACATTCTCAACGTGTACTTAATATTTTAACGAGGGATTTTAATTTCATTCGTCTCATCAAACACAAAATTGCATATAAAATATCACATATATAAAACATAAAATGTTAAATGTATTTAATATATATATCGACCATATAAATAAAGTATGCAACTTATACACTTATAATAAAATTATATGCATAAAACATCAAGCTTAGTTTGATCATCGCTATTGATCTTCATAATCTAAAATAATATTTCCAACTCTTTGGAAAAATCAAATTAGATTATACTCATTGATTCCTAAATGAATTAAATTTCTATTCCAAATAGAAATTTAATTTGATTCAAAAACAATTCTCAAATCTAATTGGAAACTAATTCCAATAATTTTTACAAATTTAATCAAATTTAATAGAAAAAATTTTAATAAATTATTGTTTTTACTTATTATAATTGAGAAAAAACTCCTTTTCAAAATTATATAAGTAACATATTCTAATCCAATTAGAAGAGTGTTTCCAATCTCATTAGAAATTTCTTTTCCTTAATTAGAAAACTATTTTCTAATATTAACGGAAACTACTTTAAAAATTAAATAAAACACTTTTATATTTAATTAAGAAAGTCATTTATATTATTTATTTAGAGATTGATTTCTTAATTAGTTAGAAAATATTTTTTAATAAGTTAGAAAGCTATTTTCAAAATATTAAAAAAAACACAATTTTCTTAATTAATAAATGAAAACACTTTTCAAATTTTAACTACGAAAAATATTTTCTAAAAATTAAGAAACTTATTATTCATAAATAAAGAAACCATTTCTATATAAATTGAATAATAATTTTCTAAACAAATAAAGTCATAAATTTAATTTATCTCAATCAAATTGAAATAAATAAATTTAATTAAGAAACACCTTTTATTTAATTATTTATGAAAAAAAATTTCTTAATTCTAAGGAGTGTAATTAATTAATTTCAATATAATTGAAACAAATTAATTCTAATTTTAGAAACTATTTTCTAAAATTAAATTAGAAATCAATCTAATTATTAATCTTAATTATATTAAGAAAAATAATTAATATAATTTGAAATTGAATTTTATGATTAATTTAATTTAATGATTCAACTATTTGAAAAATTAAATTAAATTACAAAACATTCCTAATTTAAACAATTAGAAAACAATTTTCTAAATTTATTCGGGATCTAAACCTACATAATTTTAATTAAACAAATTTAATTAAAAGGTCTAAAAAATTAAAATCAAATAATGGGCGTGGGGACCCGTTGGCTCGTACATTGCACGTGCCGGTATGCTTTCTCCAGACGCAATTTCTAGCTTAAGGGGCCCGTGTATTACATACGCCCCATTTTTTTTGTAGAAACCCTCGCCGCTGCCTCTCCTGATTTTTTTTTGATAAATGGTAAATGGTATTTATCAAAAAGGTTTATATACATCCGAATACGGGGCATACCCCAATCGGCTAAAGGAAATCGAAAAAGCCCAAAAGACCCCCTTACACCCATAATGAGAGTAAAACACCTCATTGTGGTACATTGACAAGCAATGGAACACTGGGGACAAAATATTACAAGGAACCGCTAACAGCTAAAAAGTAACAGCATAAGGGTAGTTCACAGCCAAAAAATCCAGGTGGACCGAGAAGGGCCTGGCACCTGGAGTTACTCAGGATCAACTACCGCACTCACCAGAATCGTCCGCAACGTGTGCATACACAGGTCAAGGTTGCATGGGCTTGCATGGGCCATGCAGTCGCAAACCTCAGCCAACGTACATCCGGAGCCAACATCCAGGGCAGGCACTCCCGCTCCCGACTCCGCATGGCATGGGCCATGCAAACCCCAACGTCCAATGTCTTCGCGTCCTGCTACACCCTAACTGCCAGCCCATCGCATTCAGCAGGACTTAATATGGGTGTCCATCGCGCAGTTGCAGCCGGGGTCGTCCAGGTGTAGGCACCACTATCCGTACACCTGTACAAGGCTCAGATCAAGCTAGCCAAACCATCATCCCAACAAAATCACAGACCAGCCAGGTTAGGAATTAGAGGGGAAAGTGGGAGATAATCAGATCAGCAGGGTATAAACGAAAAAGGATTTTATAAGTGGTGGCTTTGATTTTTGCTACCGCATCAGCCCAAGTGAGAACAGCCCCATCAAAAAGCATGGCATTTCTGATGTTCCATAAGGTATAAACCGTGCAGAGGAAGGCAAGACGGATAGTCTTGCTACGCAAGAGGGCTCCCCTAGCTGCACTTCGAATCCATTTGATAGCCCTCAGGAGAGTCTCCAGAAGTCTTGTGATACCCAACCATTGGCGAATTTCCTGCCAAACCATAGAGGTGAAGGGGCACTGGAAGTATAGGTGTGCTAAGGATTCAGCTTCATGTGTACACAGTATGCAAGCAGGTTCCACATCAAGAAAGTGTAGCTGATCCTTTGTGGGTAAACGATTCAGCAGACCGAGCCACATAGTGAAGGAAAATTTAGGGGGATGTAGCGTTTCCAAATGAACGACATCCACGGTTTGCTGGTATTTTTAATTCGAAAGAGGTCATAGACTTTAGAGGAAACTAGGCGGCCATTAAAACATAAGGGTTGCAGACCAACATCGACAGTCATACGCCCACTAGTTTTAGCAAGGAGCAGATCCCGGATGGCACTAATTTTCTTCAGCAGAGGAGAGTCACAGGGGTGGGGAACCCAATCCAAAATGGACACCCCCCGTAAGTAGACGGCATGGATCCATTTAACCTACAAGGATTTGGCTTCCGAATGGATATTCCAGATTATTTTGGCAAGCAAGGCCAAGTTCCAAACTTTGCAATGTTTCAGCCTTAGGCCTCCTTCTGCCTTAGGCATACAAATGCTACTCCAAGCCACCTTGTAGTATTTTCCCCCCCATAAGAAAATCCGACAAAGTGAGTCAATTTTTTCCTGCAACACCGAAGGGATGGGAAAGGCCTGAAGCCAAAAGGCTAGGACCCCTTGAATCACCGAATTAATGAGTTCAGCCCTCCCTGCATACGAAAGAGATTTGCCATTCCAGGCATTGAAATAACCCTCCACCGTGTCTAAGAGGCCTTGGTATTGAGCAATGGAAACTCTAATAGGGGCTAGAGGGACACCCAAATACCTCACCGGGAAGTCACCAAGGCGAAACTCCGTCAAGCGCAGGATATCCTCTCTTTCCTGGCCCCATACCCCTCCTAGGAAAATATTAGATTTTGAGGTATTAACTCTCAACCCAGCTACACGGCTCAAGGTGTTCAGGCCCTCAAGTAATATTCGGACAGATGGGGAATCACCTCTAGAGAAGAGCATAAGATCATCAGCGAAAGCCAAGTGGGTGATTCCCAGCCGGCTGCACTTAGGGTGAAAGTTGAAGTCCGAGTTCACCGTAGTAGTTTTGAGGACCCTGGAGAGGTACTCAAGACAAAAGAGAAATAAAATGGGAGACATCGGGTCCTCTTGACGTAAACCCCTGCGGCCCTTGAACATACCATAGAGGTTACCATTAATTGAAAGGGAGAAAGAAGTAGTTGTAACACATTCAGCAATCCAGTCAACAAAACGGGAGGGGAACCCCAAACCCTTCAACATGGCCACTAAGAACTCCCAAGAGACCATATCATAAGCTTTCGAGAGGTCGATTTTGAGCATACACCGTGGCGAAATTCTTTTCCTACAATACCCACGCGCTAGTTCCTGCGCCAAGAAGACATTATCTTGCAGAAATCGACCCGGGATGAAGGCTGATTGGGTCGGATCAACAATGGCATCCACTACCTCCGTCATTCGCGCCGTCAAGATTTTAGAGATGGTTTTATAAATCACGTTCAAACACGCTATAGGCCGAAAGTCAGTAACTTTAGGGGCTTGCTTGGTCTTCGGAATGAGAGTAATAATAGTATGGTTGAGTTGCTTGAGGAGTCGGCCAGAAGTAAAAAATTCATGCACAGCCGCTAGAACATCAGCTCCAACTCGCTCCCACTGATCTTTAAAAAATGCAGCAGTGTACCCGTCCGCCCCCGGAGCTTTCTCATTCCCAATATCAAAAAGGGCAGCTCGGATTTCCTTATCAGAAACTGGCCCAAGCAATCTATCACACATACTCGGAGTAAGGAGTGGACCATTGTGGATAGTATGGATGTCACCCGGATCACAAGGGGGGGAGGAGCCAAACAGCTCCTGGTAATGGTGCACTAGACATGAAGCCACTTCAGCCAAAGAGGAGGTAGGAGAACCATCCTCCTTAATTAGGGAGTTAATTTCATTCATTCTGTGCCTTTTCTTAACCAATGCCGAGAAGTACTTAGAGTTACGGTCAGCCTCCATTAAGTGGGTGCTTTTAGCCTTTTGATGATAGAACATACGCTTAGCCTCCTGTAGGAAAAGGGCGTGTTTCCTTTTAGCAGTCAACATGGCCGAAAGGTGAGCATCCTGTGGGTGAAGGAGAGAAAGTTGATAGTACCGCTGGAAGTCAACTTGAGCATCCTTTGCTTTTTGTGAAATGTGGCCGTAGGCAACCTCATTCAGTCTCTTAAGGGGACCTTTCAAACACCGCAATTTGGTAGCAAGGCTAAATTGGGCTGAACCTTGAACTGGGTTCAGCCAAATAGTCTCCACAATATCCGAAAAAGTCAGATGCAATTTGGAGCCAAAGATTAAAGAATTTGAAGGGCCGATTACCTTGAGTCAGTTTCTCACTGAAATCTACTATAATGGGGCAGTGGTCCGAGTCTATGCGCATCGGGAGGAAGGTGGCTGAGCAAAACCAATCATTTTCGGCCCAAGCCGAGTTAACAAGAACACGGTCGAGTTTCGTCCAGAGGCTATTTTTCTGCCAAGTATACAATTCACCATGTGAGGGAGCATCATCAAGGCCCAAGATGATGCGGAATTCTTGCAAGTCCTTCAGGAAGTAAGGAGTGGGGGGTTTGCATCCAAGTCTCTCCGTCACCTTACAAACACAATTAAAGTCACCCATGAGGAGCCAAGGGGTAGTGGGGCGAATTGGTAGCTCAAGAAGATGGTCCCAGAGTTCCCTTCATTTCGGCACACTATAAACGCCGTAAATACAAGTGATCAAGAAGGCACGGTTAGTGGATAATTGAAGGACCCAACAATGTATATACTGCTCACCAATATCCAGAACTCGACACGAATAGCTAGCCGGATCCCATGCAATAGCCATTCGGCCTTTTTCAATCAAACCAAAATTATGTGTAAACTCCCACCCGGGGAACCGCGTGAGCAGCATTCGTTCCAAACCATTCACTGTAAGTTTCGTTTCCAATAAGCATAAGAATTTACACTGGTGTTGTCGAGAAAGAGTGACAACACTCTTTTGTCGCCAGGTCGAACAGAGACCTCGGACATTCCAACATAGTAGACTCATTTATTCAACCGGGAGGGCCCAGCCCCTCCACTTTTGGTCCCTGTCCCTATTGAATTTCTAAACTGACCAGTCTTACCCTGCTTAGACATGCGTTGAGTAGTGTGTCCCGAAGTAGAAGCAGTATGAGCATGCTCAATGGTCTGACCTGTTGAGGTAGAAATTGCTAACACTTCGGGGGCCCCCTCGGTGGAGACCGCCCCCGACTGAGGCAGGGAGGCATCCAGACTGTGGCTAGTAGTGGCCTCATGAGGACTAGGCGGTTGTTGCACAGCAGCCCCAGCTGGACGCATGTTGGTTCTCGGCCCCGCGGGAGGGGGCGGAACAGAACCACTAGGAACCCTCACCTTGGGATCAACTGGCACTGGAGGTTTGGCTGAGGTTTGGATAACCCGTCGTCTATTTTCATATGCAGCCATCGTCGGTGGTCCTCACGCCTGTTCTCCTTTGTGCGGCTTCCTCTTGTGGGTGTGTTTCGCCCACTATTGCCACTGGCTTCTGGGCGACTGTCGCCCTCGACCAGTGGCAATCTCGTCACTGTCTTCGTCACTTGTGGCGACGGAGGCCGACTGCAAGTCATTGGTGATGTTCCATCGAGACAAAGCAACACCAACACATAGAATCAACCAGAATTCAAGCAACATAGCCCCAACGTTTTCTCATATTCTAGGAGCCAAAAATGCAAACACTTATTCTAAAAAACCAAAACAATTATAGGGTTCATTGTTTTTTGGGTTTCACTTTTCAAGAAACTCAAGATAAAACACGAAAACAATACCCAACAGTAATGCAAACTCGCAGATTCGCAAACATCACACAGGTAGAAAATTTGCACAAAGAGAGACAATTATAGAATGCACACAAGGACAACAGATGCAAGCAATGTGTTTCTAAAACCCAGTGTTTGGGAAAAAACTATCTTCCACATTCAAACCACATTCGACACAATCGTTTGTAACTTTTCTTTTAGAAATCATGTAACCCACGAAACTCGTTGGTTATGAGTTTCCTAAACCTAAGGGGACATGCTCAATTGATTTTCTAGAATTCATGTTAAAAAACGCACAGAGCTTCTTGATTTTCAACCTCAACAATTAAACGCATACAACACCCAAATCACGTCTACACAGGGCACAGCAAACCTAACCCAGAAAGAAGTATACATTCACCAAAAACACATAACAATTGTCGTGGTTCTCAATCATTGCAAACTAGAAAAACAAACCAATTTATTCTTAAAGATTTTGGGTTTCACAGAATGCGCAAACACAACCAGAACAATTCTGGTTTTAATTTATGGTTCAGTCGGATTCTGTTGAGGCTGGATGTTACCTTGGATCTATGATTTTGTGTGACTTCGGTTGTTGAATACTTGTAAAACAAATAAGGCACGCCGGGGGTTGATTGCCGGCAGGCCCCTCCGACGCTCAAGTTAGTCTTTTGAGAGAGTTTT
>JAOTBA010000007.1:17748252-17760958 GCA_025629845.1 Erythroxylum squamatum
AATGGGATTCGAACCCATGCCCTTTCGGACCAGTACCTGAAACTGGCGCCTTAGACCAACTCGGCCATCTTGACTTGATGAAAAATGGTGTTCTGAAATTTAATTCGAACAATGAAAGCTTTCTGGAGCTCCCGCGCTCTCAAAACTACTTTCTCATACTTCTTCTCGGCGACAACGTAAATGACTTCTCTCATCGCCAAGCTTCAAACTAAACTGCTCTCACTCTCCCTCTGCAGACTTATCTCATCACTAGCTCTTCTCAAAGACCCACCTTTAATTGAACCCATAAAACATGAACACCACTTTCCTAATTCTTCGCTTGACCCTTTTCACGTCTTCAGTGTTTACTCCAGAACCGCTCCCTGCACCATCGAGAACACAGAAATCTTGCATTCCCATTTGCTTAAAACTGCATTATTTGAATGTAATATGTTCCTTTCTAATTTTTTACTTGATTGGTATTGTAAGTCTGGTGATATGTTTAATGCGGCCAAGTTGTTTGACAGAATTCCTCAACCAAATGCGATTTCTTGGAATATTATGATTTCAGGTTATAACAATACATTGAAATTCGAGGATTCGCTGAGAACCTTTTGTAGGATGCGTATTTTAGGTGTTGAGGCCAACGAGATCACCTATGGGAGTGTCCTTTCCTCTTGTGCTAATTTGCAAGCGTGTGTTTTCAGTGAACAGCTATATTCTCTTGCAATCAAAAATGGATTTTATTCGAATGGTTATCTTAGGACAGGGATTATGGATGTATTCTCCAAAAGTGGTAATTTTGATTGTGCTTTGCGGGTGTTTAATGATGTCTCTTGTGGGAATGTGGTTTGTTGGAATTCCATCATCTCTGGTGCTGTTAGGAATCGGGAAAATTGGGTTGCTTTGGAATTGTTTGGTCAAATGTGTCGAATGTTTTTGGTCCCAAATAGTTTCACCTTTTCAAGCATTTTGACTGCCTGTGCCGCTCTTGGAGAAATTGAGACTGGAAAAGGAGTTCAAGCCTGGGTTATTAAATGCTGCGTGAAGGATGTTTTTGTGGGAACTGCCATAGTTGATCTGTATGCAAAATGCGGGGATATTGTTGAAGCTGTCCAAGAATTTTCTAGAATGGCAGTCCGCAATGTGGTTTCGTGGACTGCCATTATAGCGGGTTTTGTTAAGAATGATGACTCCATCTCTGCTCTCAAAATTTTCAAAGATATGAGAAAAATGGGAGGGGAAATAAACAACTTCACGGCAACAACTGTGGTTACATCTTGTGCTAAGCCAGGCATGATCAATGAGGCAATTCAAATTCATAGCTGGATTTTAAAAGCTGGATTCTGTTTGGATCCAGTGGTGGAAGCTGCTGTGATTAATATGTATTCAAAAATAGGTGCCATTGATTTGTCAGAGGCAGTGTTTAAAGAAAGGACTGATATCAAGAATACTGGGCCATGGGCAGTCATGATTTCTTCTTTTGCTCAGAATTACCATCCCCAGAGGGCCATTAAATTGTTTATGACAATGATAAAGGAGGGTCTGAAACCAGATCAAGCTTGCTATTCAAGTGTGTTTAGTGTCATAGATTGCTTGAGGTTAGGGAGACAACTCCATTGCTACACTCTTAAAACCGGATTTGTCTTTGATCTTTCCATTGGTAGTTCTCTTTTCACAATGTACTCAAAGTGTGGAACTATAAAGGACTCCTACAAAGTTTTTGAGGAAATTCCTACCAGAGACAATGTTTCATTGGCCTCAATGATTGCCGGTTTTGCAGAACATGGCTTGGCAGATCAAGCTTTTGGGCTTTTTCGGGATTCGCTGTCTGAAGAAACTAGACCAGACCAGATGAGTTTGGCTGCTATTCTTACTGCATGCTCTGGCCTTTGTTCCTTGCAAAGAGGTAAAGAGATTCATGGATATATTTTTCGTGCTGAAATTAGCAGAGAGCCACTGGTTGGTAGTGCACTGGTTACCATGTACCTGAAATGTGGGGCTCTGAAGTTCTCAAAAGTAGTCTTTGACATGCTTCCAGAAAAGGATCAAATTTCATGTTCTGCTCTGGTTTCAGGATACGCTCAGAATGGGTTGTTGGAAGAAGCATTGTCATTATTACATGAAATATCAATCTCCAATTTTTCCATAGACTCATTCATGATTGCATCCATCCTGGGAGCAGTTGCTATTTTGAACAGGTTGGGTGTTGGGATTCAATTGCATGCCTACGTCACAAAAATGGGTTTAGATTCAGATGTTTCTGTAGGAAGCTCACTTGTTACAATGTACTCTAAATGTGGAAGCATTAAGGATTCCAGTCAAGCATTTGATCAAATTGATGAACCTGACTTGATATGCTGGACAGCTATGATTGCAGGCTACGCTCAACATGGAAAAGGTGAAGAAGCATTAAGAATGTATGAACATATGAGAAAAGAAGGGATCAGACCTGATCCTGTTACATTCATTGAAGTTTTATCTGCCTGCAGCCGTGCCAATTTGGTTGAAGATGGCTATTTTCACTTTAATACTATGACCAGAGAATTTGGAATTCAGCCAAATAATCGCCATTATGCGTGTATGGTTGACCTTATTGGTCGTTCTGGAAGGTTAAAGGAGGCTGAAAAGTTCATTGAAAGTATGCCAATTGAACCTGATGCTTTAGTTTGGGGAACACTACTTGCTGCTTGCAAATTGCATGGAGATGTTGACCTCGGCAGGGTAGCTGCCAAAAAAGCTATGGATTTGGAGCCCTATGATGCTGGAGCTTATGTTGCATTGTCAAACATCTTCGCAGATGTAGGTCAGTGGGAGGAAGTTCTAGAGGTTAGACGCCTGATGAAGGGTACTGGAGTTAGAAAAGACTTCGGCTGGAGTTCCATGTGAAATACACGCTACCTGTCTTGGTAAGTCTCTGAAATATGTTTTAGTATGGCATTCAGGAAAATTTCTCAACGCAAACATTATGTGAAGTTGAACAAATAAAAGGAAAACGGTAATAAATTGATGCACGCCATCAATGAGACATCTAACTTACACATCCTTCCTTCCTTTAGTCCCCATTTTCAGAATTTGAACTCTTACGAATTGATTCCATTTACTCTCTATGCTATCGAATTCTAGGAATAAAAACATAAAGCTATAGTTAAACTCATGTAGTAGCTATGAAGGCTATTCACTTTCTAAGTTCTTAAGTTTTATGTAGTCTCTTTCAGAGAACAAATTGGTCTTGTTAAATGCGAAAGTTGCACCCCTTGCACGAGGAAGTAGTCAACATCACGTGAAGAAGTGCATCAATATCCAGGACCAGGCAAGCAGAATGACTGGGTACGTGGCTTGAATACCCATAGGGCTGGGAACTTAGTTGGTTAGAGTTCATCTGCCAACCTCTATCAGTAGAAGCTCTAACTGCTACCTAGCCAACCACAACTGCGGTCCTGTAAGTAATCCGGCTTTCATATGCTTTCTCTTTTGCTGATATCAACACTCAAATATAAATTGATTTATAAATTTGATAACTGATCACAAGAAAATGCGCATTTTGAATTCTACGTTTGCTGTCTCTACCTTGTTTTAAGTTTCCATCTTAGAAATTGTTAATATGAAGAGAGATTGGAGAAATACTACTTAAGTTAATCATCTGCTTAACCTTTGTATATGTACATATTAATAGGGTTGAAAAGATTACAAGTATAAAAGTACTAAAATAAGTCTATATTCACACCCTAAACTTCTGTTCTAAATGGCTAACTGAGCTTGGAAACGGTTTTAAAAAAAAACTACAATTTGGCGATAAACTGAATATTATTCAAGGTCGTTTGTAAGTGTAGAACTAATCGTTAGATAACGTTAGCGTAAGATGACATGGAAACTTGAAGGGATAGCTGGGCATCAGCTGTATCTTATTGTGTTACTGTTACATGTCAAATGATTTGACTTTAAACTTAGGCGTTATGTGCATCCTTCTCTGATATGTACATGCTCCTTCCTGTAGCCAAATTTAAAATGTTAGGGCATTTTCTCTGGAGATGTTCGCAGAGACTTTAGCAAACAGATTATGGATCATACTTCATGCAGTTCACACCAAAGTTCTTCAAAACTTATCCTCTGGACAACCAATTAAATAATATAGGAGCTTCTGCCCAAGCAGCACTGGAAATATTTTTTACCGAGGCCACAGTTTCAAAGTGAGCATGTTATAAGCAAGAAGCCATGTTGAAGACCGCCATGGAATTTTAGAAACTGAGACCACATGTCATAGAAAGGGAGCAAAAGTACCCTTTCTAATTCTTCTAGCCACCACAAGGTCTACCATCATCGACACCAGGAATTGATTCCATGAAATCTACTGTATTAATAAATTTCAGTTTGATCTTTAAGTGATAAACAAAATGTTTGGTTTGCTCATAGATTCCTCATTCCTCAGAATTTTCTAAAACTCTGTTTTACATTTGGTTCGTCAAGAATTTTTAGCTGATAACATTTCTTCTATATTGAAAGGGAAACAAATTCATTAACATCACAGCCCGACGTTGCCGGCCTCATGAAGCAGTACAGTATCAAAGATTGTGAACAGCAAGTCAGCACTTTATATGCACAAATTATAATTATCAGTTTCGATTGAAAATTAGTATCTCAAGTTCACAAGACAAGAAACAAGTTTAGACATAGATATGTACACAAATACGTATTTTATAAATTTACATGAGGGCATTCCTGTTCATATTAGCCAATTCCCGCATTACAAGGAGATGATGAACTCTAGTACCAAACGCCGTGGAAACGAACGGAAAATAAATCACAGCTGCAAAGATCTCCCATCAGTCATTGCTTCCTTTTCTTATCCATTTCTAGCTGCATCGCTATTTCTCTACCAGTCAAACATGCTCTATCGTGATTGGATAAATTTTAAACTGCCTAACTTTGACCCTATGCATGAAGAAAACGTAAATTGAATTGCTGAAAACAATTTATAAAAAGATTTAAAGGATAGAAAGATAAGAGTCATTTTCTTCTAGGATACCAACCTGTGAGGACAAAAACTTGCACATTCATTATTAATTAGTAAAGTTTCCAAACTGACCTAACTTGACTCAGTGGCATCAACAAACTGCAAGTTTCAATTCTGAGGTGATATAAAACAGAAGTGAAAATATAAAAAATGGAATTACTGATCCTTCAAGAGAACCAACCTGGTGCATGCAAGCTCACATTGCGAACTAAATGCCTCAGAAACTGGTGTAGCATAATAAGCTTGGAGATGCTAGAAAAGCCTCAATTTCACCGCCCTGGTTTACAAGTTAAGGTAGCAGGTGCAAAATGACAACTGAAAGTTCGAAGAAAAGGATAAACAGCCCACTGTAAACCTCTTTCTGAATCATGTTATCCCAGTTGGAAGCTTCTTTCTTTTTAGTTTTTTGTCCCTGACACCGTCATAGAGAAGTTCATAGGCAAAGTAAGTTAAGTGACTTTTCTTCAATAAATCTTCCACTACAATCTTAGGTGCTGCAACCACCTTTTTATCAGCCTCAAAAATTGTACCCACAACCTCGGGGACGATACCATTCTGCACCATAAGATGGATAATTCCTACTGCCTGATGAACTCTATGCTGCAGGCACAAACAATTTATTACTCGGCCAAATGTTGCAAGTGATGGAATGAAACCTGTTTCAATCTTTTCTATGAGAAAATTGTATGCTGAATCAATGTTGTCTGTTTTGCAGAAGCCATCAATCACGACACGATATGTATAACTGTCTGGAGCACAACCTTTATCACTCATTTCTAGGAAAAGCTTTTCTGCCATCAGCATATCCAGCTGACCCGAGAAACCCTTAATCATGATGTTGTATGTAGCTCTGGTATGAGACATTTTATACTGTTCTTCCATTCTCCTAAAGAGATGGAAGGCTCCATCCAAATCCCCATTGTTGCAAAAACCACTGATTATTGTGCCAAAACTGACAGAATCTGGACTTAGACCCATGTTCCCTATTTCCTCAAGTAACTCCAAAGCCTTGTTCACTTTCCGAGCTTTACAGAGGCTCTCTATAACTATATTATATGTGATGATGTTAGGAATGCACCCTTTCTGCAGCATGTTATTGAAAAGCTCCATCACATCTTCAGTCTTTGAAGCTTTGCAGAGGCCATTTAACACAGAGTTGTATGTAATCACATCAGGAGTAACACCATTTGTCCACATGATATGAATAATGTCAATTGCCTTTTCCATCTTAAACTGTTTGCAGTAACCATCGATCAAAGTATTGAATGTAAAAATGTCTGGCAGATATCCTTTGGCAATTGCATCATTCATTAGGTTAACGGCATCAGAAAGACAACCCATCTTGCACAATCCATTTATCAGTATATTATATGTCCAAATATCAGGGGCACTACCATCGTCTGGCATCTTATTCATCAGCTGCAAGGCTTCTAGAATAAGTCCTTGTTGAGACAAACCTCTAATTAGCGTATTGTACAGAACAATACTTGGTTTTAACCCTTTCCTCAGCGTGTCATCAAACAGTGCCATGGCACGGTCTGTGTCACCATCCTGGCATAAACAACTTATAAGGGAGCAATAAGTAAATTCATCAGGAACAAAACCCTTAAAAATCGCATCATCAAGAATTTTTTCAGCATTTTGTATCATGCCCATCTTACAATGCCCATGAATAATAGTATTATAAGTAAAGCTATCAGGCTCTAAACCTTCATTAACCATTTTATGTAGATAGTTTTCAGCTTCTACAACTTTACTGCTTTTACACAATCCACAGATTAATGTGTTATATGTCACAACATCAGGAGTTAGCCCTTCCTTGGTCATGCCATCCAATAAACTGATTGCCCAATTGACTGCTCCTTTTCTGCTGAAGCCTTGGATGAAGACATTACATGTAAACAAATTTGGGCAAACTCCTTTCTTCAGAATTTTGTTAAACAGTTTCTCACCTTCTTGGGTACACCCCTTCTTGCATAGTGTATGTATAAGCTTATTAAATGCAGAAATCGGAGGTAAAATCCCCAACATGAGCATTCTATTAAACAATTCATATGCCTCAAGTTGATGATTCTCTTCATAGAACCCACTAATAACTGTACAGTATGCAATTGCATTATGTTCACACCCCTGACAAGGCATATTGTTAAGGAGCCTCAGGGCAGCATGGGGCCTTTTTGTCCTACAAAATGACTTCATCCTAATTGTGAAAGTGCAGACATCAGGAGTAATCCCTTTATCTTTCATTCTCAAATAAACTTTATGGGCTTGATTGAAGTACCCGTACCCTATCAATATATTCATAATGGCATTGTAAGATAATACGGATGGTTCACAATTATAGAAGTCCATTCTCTCAAACAAATCAACAGCTTCCTGAACCTTTCCTTTCTTTCCATAGCTTCTGATTACTCCAATATATACTTTCTCCATTAAACTGCTATCAATATTCATCTTCATGTCCATGAGCACACGCTCCATGGCCTCAAACTCCCCATGAAATCCAAGCTTCTCAATCATGCACTTATAAGTAATAAACGTGTGTGCAAACCCATCTTCATTTTTAACAGAATTGAATACTTCAAGAGCTTTAAGAGGATGCTTTTGGTACTTTATGACAGCAGCTACATGCTTAGGAAGCAAAGTAGGACTCATACCACGAGCAACCGCAGCTATTTAATTAATATACTCAAATTCTACTTGCTTCAATTTTCAAATTTCCTTAACAAAAAGCACAGGGCATGAATCATCGAAATGCAATCCGTGTAACAATCATAAGCAAGCAGTAAAAAATTTTCAGCGTCAATTAGTAAATACGAAGCAAAGAATTGCTAGAATTATATCTTTCAAAAATTTTCCTAATAACCAAACAGGAAAAGAAGAGAGAATAACTGAGTTTTGGGGCATGAAGTACCAGTTATTTGGACATAAAAACCGCAACGGTTCAGCACAGGTGAGTGTGAGTTTGATTCGTAGTAGGGCTTTAGCTTTCAAGGGCTCAAAAATTCGGTCTTTAGATTTTATGAAGTAGACGAAGAGTATTATTAACCTGCAGACAGTTCTATTTCGGTTTAACCCCCCAGACTGCTGAGATCCTCCGACCTTCTGAAGGACCCACAATTCGATCAACGAATGCTGAAAGAAAAAGACAGGAGATTGTTACGAATGAAAAGTTAAGAGGTAGAATATAAGAATGAGATCTTCTTTTCGGTCAATCAATTCCGATCTTTTTATTTTAAATCTTATTTACATATTTATATAAGGTCTATATATTTATGTAGATCAAATTAAAGAGAATAGGATTGGAATACCTTAACAAGGACATGGTGTTCCAACCAATATAAGAGGGACACAAATGACTCTAGTTGAGTAGTCACTAATTAAGGAATTCCAATAAAAAATTAAAAATGTGAATAAAAAGTAGAAATTAGAATAGTAATAAAATTATTGATTATGTGTATATTTGGTATGAATTTTTATTATTGAAGTTAATAATTATATAAGTGTTTGGTATCAAATACTAAGAATGGTGATAACAATTTTTTTTAATAATATTTAATTATTATATCATTGACTTTGTAAAAATTTAATTAAAACTATAATGAACTTATATTATGATATAAAATCATTGAAATAAAATAAAATAACAACTTGAAAATTTTGAGAATTTCAGTTAACATTTAAAAAAAAGAAAAAAAGAATTTCAATTACTTACATTTATTTATTATTCATTCAATTTTAGGTTTTTTAAAATTCATTTAATATATTTCAACCTTTTTCTTTTCCATTACTATAAAACCAATTAAAAATTAAGGAATGTAACGTGCATAGCCATTCCCATATCCCCCTCCCACCTCTCTCACTCTCTCCGTTACTCTCTCCACCGTCTGCCTCGACGGGAACCTCCCATGTTTTCTATTAACAGCCTCAAAAAGCCCTGATAAATTCAACACAGAAGACAAGGATATTCTATCGAATGGATTTACACTTCCACATCATATTGGTTCATCTTGAAATAATTGGTCACTGCACTTATTCCCCTGAACTTTATTGCGGCTACGTCGTATGCTTCTGATGCTTGGCTGCCACCACCATTTGTAGCAGACGTCAAAATAACAATGAAATCCAAGATGCAGTGAAGATACATTGGTGAATGCTAATACAATGTTTCTGAGTCAGAGTCAGATTCAGATTCAGATGAATTCAGATCTTCCCATGTTGTCATCATGCTTTTTTTGTTGTCTTGACTTTTCTTCTGTTTTCTTTTGAGCAACGGACATTAAAACTTGTAATGTCCTGGTTTGTTACACTCATAGCAGATGATATAACTTTTCTCATTTTTCGAATCGTCTTTGCTATTCTTTTTAAAAGAGAAGTCTTTATTTCCCTTTGATTTCTTTTTCCACATCCTTATAGTCTTTCTTGAAGTGAAGGATAATTCATCTTCATTTTCACTTGAGTCTTGATCAGATTCACTGACATCATCATTCTTAATTTCTTCAATCTTTAAAGCTTTTTAAGATTTGCTTCTATTTTTCTGCATCCTCTTATTCTTCTGACCAGCCTTCAATGCAATAGATTTATCCCTTCTGGGTTTGTCTTCTGCATCAAGCTCTACTTCATGGATTTTCAGTAAACCAAGCAATTCGTCTAGCTTCAGCTTGCTTAAATCCTTAGCCTCTTGTATTGCTGTTACTTTAGGTCTTCATCTTTTTGGAAGACTTCTGAGAATCTTTCTGGCATGATCTTAACTTTCGTAGATTCTCCCCAAAGCTTTAAGTCCATTGATAATTGTTTGGAATCGTCCAAACATCTGATCAATAGTCTCATCATCTTTCATCTTGAATAGCTTATACTGATGAACAAGAATACTAATCTTGGATTCTTTCACCTGGTTTGTGCCTTCATGTGTAATGGCTAATGTATCCCACGTTTCCTTTGCAAATTCGCATCCATAAACCTTATTATATTCACTTCTGCTTAGAGTACAACTTAAGAAGAACTTGGCCTTTGAATTTAATTAAAAGCGAGCTTTCTGATCAACCGTCCATTGGTCACGAGAGATGATATCTCCTTCATTGTCTGTTGGAATAAATAGTCCATTTTTAATGATATCCCAAAGATCAATATGTGTGGATTCTATGAAGAGCCGCATCCTGTCCTTCTAATAATGATAGTCTTCACCATTGAATGCAGGAGGTCTTATGACTGAGGCACCTTCGGCTATAGAAATATGTGATTCAACTATGGATCTTTTTCCTCACATTGTAATAGTGTTTCTTGGAAACCTTTCTCTGATACCAACTAAAGTAAATCACTTGTTAATATAGAAATCACGTATAATATGTAAAATACACAAGAAGGGGGGGGGTTGAATTGTTTAAAATCGTTCAAGATATTAATCTTTAAAATTAAGTGAAAACAATTCACTTAATTTGGTAAGTAGTGGAAATTAGTATCTATTCTTCTAACAGTAAGAAAATTGAAAAGAAAAGAGTTAGAGAATATGACGCCGCGATTTATCTTTGTTCACCCTTAACCTTGGGTTACGTCTAGTCCTCAGAGTACGTCTGAGATTTCATCATAACCTTCAACGTTACAAGTATTATTTCTACACTTCTAGAGCCTCTTCAAGTCTCTTTCACAAAGTATTCTTTATCAGCTTTCTTAGCCCCTTCAGGCTCTAGCCTTTCTTTCTCTCTAAAAGAAATTGTTTGAGCTTCACGTTACAGATGTATTTGCTCTCTTTTTCTCACTTGAGCTTTTACAATCACAATTCTTTTCTCTCTTTGTATTGTATCATTTTGTATTGTAGAGTAGAGTATTTTTATTTACGACTATAACTACTATTTATAGCCTAAATCTTCAACGGTCTTCTTAAGAATTCTACTTGTAAAATCTTCTAAAATCGGTTATTAGTCGAGTCCTGTAACTAACTCCAACTAACTAACGCTCTAGTACATTCTTCAATTTCCATTGTCTTGCATAGTTTCATATGCTTCGTCTAGTGTCTTAGACTAAGCACTTCGTCTGATCCTTCTTATTCAGCTTTGACTAACATATCGTCTTGATTTGATGATTTATGCTACTTAAATTTATCTGCACACTTAATAAATTCATCAAAACAGTTCACATACTTATATGATTATTATTTTTTGACTTTCATCAAAATTAATCGAAGAAGTAAAGTCTTCTTGACTTAACAACTGGCCCTTATTCATTCGAAAAATCCAGTTGTACTTGAATTTCTTGCACTGGAATTTTATGTGTCTCATTAGATCGATATCTTCTTAGCATAGAAACTTGGAACACATCATGTAGCTTGACGAATTCTTCAGGAAGAGCCAACTGATGAGCTACTGGTCTAAATCTTTTAAGAATTTCGTAAGGGCCAATGTATCATGGAGTAAGTTTACCCTTCTTACCAAATCGAAGTACATTCTTCCACGGGGACACTTTCAAGAACACCCTATCGCCTACCTGATATTCAATATCCCTCTTTTTTAGATCAGCATAAGACTTCTGCCTATCACTGGCAGCTTTCATTCTTTGTTGAATAATTTGAATCTTTTCTTCGGTATCTTTCATAATTTCAGGCCCGATCATCTTGCTTTCACTCAACTCAGTCCAACATACCGGAGTTCTACACCTTCTACCATACAACGCTTCATAAAGGGCCATGCCAATGCTGTTCTGATAACTGTTGATGTAAGCAAACTCCATCAGAACTAAATACTTATCCCAACTTCTTGGAAACTCTAATACACAACCTCAAAGCATGTCTTCCAATGTCTATATAACCCGTTGAGACTGTCCATCTGTCTAGGGATGGAAAGTAGTACTAAACTTAACTTGAGTTCCCAAAGCCTTCTGTAGGCTTTTCCAGAATCTCCAAGTAAATCAAGGATCACGATTTGAAATGATAGACAATGGAACTCCATGTAGTCTCACTATCTCATTCACATATAAATTTGCAAGCCTATCCAAAGAATAGCCAGGACGAACAGGTAGAAAATGAGCAGATTTGGTAAACTTATCCACAATTACCCATACAACATCATGTTTTCTTTGAGTTAGAGGGAGTCCAGTAACAAAGTCCGTCGTAATGCTATCCCATTTCCATTGAGGAATAGAAATAGGATGTAACAAACAAGATGGAACCTGGTGCTTAGCTTTAACCTGCTGGCATCTCAGACATTTTGCTACATAATAGACAACATCCCATTTTGTTCCTAACAACCAGTAATACTGCTTCAGATCTTGATACATCATGTTTCCCCCAGGATGCATAGTAAAGACTGTATTATAAGCCTCAAACAACAGCTTTTTCTTCAGTTCATCATTAGTTGGTACATATAACCAATCCTTATAATACAAATCACCATCTCCTTTCACATAAAAATCTGATTGTTTACCATCTTGAGTAGCCAAGATAAGCTGTTGTAACTTATCATCAGCTGCATCACAAATTTCTCGTCTCAAAGTAGGCCTTGCTTTAAACTAAGCTATTAAAGCTCCATCAGATACAAGTTCCCATTCTCACTGTTTCATTGATAATGCTAAAATTGTCTTCTGACTCAAGACATCAGCCATGTGATCGCGGCTCTGTCGTTCGATTTGAGAATCGACCTTGGAGACCGGTCAAAATAAAATATTTTCCAAGATTGCAGCAAGCTGAACCTCGGGTCGTCTCTCTCGACGGAATCACTTTAG
>JAOTBA010000007.1:17793358-17803843 GCA_025629845.1 Erythroxylum squamatum
AAGGGGATTGCCTTTAGGGCACATTTAAACAGTACCGACCTTGAATAAGTCGACTTATCGGTACCGAGCAAGGATAAATCGACTTACACATGGTACAAGTCGACTTACCACTTACAGAGACCAACTAGTTTCGGATCCTCCTGAGCCTCCAAGGAGTGTGTGATAGAATGTTATCAGTAGATCGACTAGCCTGTGATATACATGTGACTAATCCATTGAGCCATAATGTATATGTGAATATAGTGTATAGAGATTGTCCTATTATGGTCTATATGAAACAATTTGCTGTTGATCTGATAGAGTTACGCTGCCATGAATTTGAATTGATCTTGGGCAAGGATTGGTTTTCCAAACACCAAGTTGTAGTTAATTGTGGGTTGAAAACAATGGTGCTCAAAGATTCTGATGGTTCAGAGATAGTGCTGCATGGTATTCGGTCTAGTCATTTGACTAATGTAATATCAACCATACAAGCAAGACGACTTCTTATAAAAGGTTGTAAGCATATTTGACTTTAGTACTTAATTCAAAAAGGGAAAAGGTGACCTTACAAGGCATACCGATAGCAAATGAGTTTCCTGATGTGTTCCTAGAATAGTTACCGACTGTGCCATCTGAGAGGGAGGTAGAATTATCTATTGAAATTATATTTGGTATTACTCTTATTTCAAGGGTACCTTATAAAGCAACTCCTATAGAGTTTAAAGAGTTGAAGACTTAGTTACAATAGCTCTTAGAAAAAGGGTTTTATTCGGCTCAGTGTGTTAGCATGGGGAGTGAAAGTCCTTTTTTTCAAAAAGAAGGATGACATCTTATGAATGTATATACTATAGACAGTTGAAACAAGGTGATTGTAAAGAAAAAGTAACCATTGCCCAAAATAGAAGATTTGTTTGATCAGTTGAAAGGTGAAGGAGTGTCCTCCAAGATTGATTTGTGTTTAGGTTATTACCAGCTTCAGGTAAAAGATATAGATGTTCTAAAGACTACATTCAGGACCTGATATGACCACTATGAGTCCCTAGTGAATGCTTTTGGGCTAACTATTGCCCAGACTACTTTCATGGATTTGATGAATAGGGTGTTTCGACCCTACTTAGACCAATTTGTTGTAGTGTTTATATATGATATATTGTTCTATTCTAGGAATGAAGAGGCAACTTGGGATCCTGAATCAATGATGAGAATTCATTACCTGCAACTATTCAATACAGGTATGAATTTCGAGGACGAAATTGTTTTTAAGGGGAGAGAAATGTAAGGCCCCAAGTTATACCTTAGAAGTATTATAACATGTCTAAGGTGTATTAAGAAGTGAACAAAACAAATTAAGTGCATCTAAGTATAGTAAGAGACATAATGATACTTAATGTAAAAGATATGGGTAAATAAGTAATTTTTTCATTTCGGCATAAACATACATACTTAGACATGAAATATGTATAGGAATTTTTGATGTGTTTACTTGGATTTATGAACGTGATGTGTGAGGGGAACTGGTAAAAGAAATATCCCATTTGCTTATGAATGTTGATAGTTAAATTAGACGTATTTTTGCATTGCTCTTGCATAATAAGACCAACGTTAGTTGATTTGGGTTGTGTAAATCACTGGATGGATAGGTTCCACTAAATAGACTTCTGTAATTTGGTCATATCTTGGCATGTAGACCTCCAAATTGGATAATTGAAATTGGAGATTAAACTAGAGACAAAGGTCTAGTTTTTAATTTTAGATTGAAGTTGAGTTCTAGTTGTTGTTCTTGTGTTCAAACGGCCTGTAGCTTTTTGGGTATAACATTTTTCTGCCTCTAACATTTTTTAATTTTAGATTTAAGTTGAGTTCTAGTTGCTGTTCTTGTGTTCAAACAGCCTGTAGCTTTTTGGGTATAACTCCTTATATAATATACCAAATTTCATGAAATTTTTAAGACATAGGGGAATGAAATTAATTGATAAGATCATAGGCTAATGTGGGAATTAAAGGAAGAACAAGGACCAATATGCAATTTTTTCTAAAGTTAACGCATGGACCAATTGAATTAAAGCATGTGTGACCAATAAGATTAAAACTTGTGTGTGCCCAATAGAATTGTAACACATGGTCCAATAGAATTGTAACATGTGGTCTAATAGGATTGTAACATATGGTCCAATGGGATTGAAACATGTGTCTAAGATTAGAAAATTTATGAAAAGGCATATGGAGAGGGGAGATGGACAATAATTTAAGGGTTGTAACTCGGATTTTTATCCTCTCCATTTCACCTTCTTCATCCCATCACTTTTCATGTAAAAAATCAAGCCAATCTTAGGTGGAAATCAAGGTAAAAGTTAGGGATTTTCTCTTCACCTTTACCTTTTCTTGCTTTGCTTATGAAGAATTGAAATTATAAGGTTGGAAGTGGGGTTGAGATGTGTATTTGTGGTGTTTCTAGTTGGTGAGTCAAGCAAAGCCAAAGAGGAAGGGAAGGAAAGGCATTAAGAGAACTACTTTGCCAATTTTAAGGTTTGGGACTACACTTAGTCTAATTCCTCTTAGTGTCTATGTTTGAATGGATAAAAAGATTCATTTGGATATGGAATGGTCGTTGGGATGATTGTTGGTGTTATTTTGGTGTTACTTTGCATGGAAATGGTTGTATATGACAAGGGAGTATCGTGTAGTGGAATTCTATCTTAGGTTTGTTTGAACCAGTAACGTTGCTTGAGTAATAACTCAGCCTAAAGACCTCTAAATTGGGTGATTTCAGTTGCATATGAAACCTAAGGCATAGAACTAAAAATAACTAGACACTGTTAGTTAGGAGATCGTTATGTTTGCTCTATGTACATTTGTACATTTTGATGTATTATGATAGTATGATGGTTCATCAATAAAGATGATCATCGTTTATCCTCAGTAATACGTGTTATCATACATTGTCAAAATACGTATAAAAGCCTTAAGATTTGAGTCGATTTTAAGCATTTAAAGGTTATTGGGCATATATACAGATTGACCTTGTACATATGCCATTTAAATGTATACAGTTTTAAACGAATATCCATGAAGTTTACATGACATAAGAGGATATAAGTTTTTTTTTATTCCATAAAGGTTCTTTAGTTCAGTTTAGCATTCAGTTGGAGAGCATAAATGTTTGCTCTAATACAATTTAGCATTTGGTGAGAGAAAACATGATTTTCTAATACAATTTAGCATATGCGATTTAGTATAAAGTTGGAGAAATCGAGACCTACAAATGAAGATGATAAAATTTAGATCATAAAGTTATCATCCTAGTTTGCCACACTCCATTTTCCCATTCATGTTAGTAAGGTATTAGGTATACGTAATTGTAATAGATCTGTGTCACACATGACACATGCATTTGATACTTTTCGGTATCGAAAGCTTTACAGGACGAAATGATAGACTTTTATTATCTTTGGATCAAATGTTTTGTTTTTAATCCTAGTCAACTAATTCAGTAGCGTGGCTTAACCAAGTTTTTAAACTGTTTTTTAAACTAGAGTCAAAACTACAATTAATGCTTGTCTAAGGGGGAGAATGTTGGACAATTTTGTCCTTTCTTATAAAGTTAGTCAACTATTAATTGCATTTTTTGGGTTTTAATAACTTATCGGTTAAGTTACATAATTTGATCCAGATAAAGATATAAAGTGGCCCAATAAATGATCTAAATCAATGGGTCGAAGTTTGGATGAAAAATGGATTCCGATTAGTGTGGATTAGACTCATATCGGCCTTGTGATAGGGAAGCCCAATATGAAAGCTATATATAAAGGTTAAGGTCTCCTACAGTTGCTTATATATAATCAATTGTAAGCATAAGGATTCTTTGATCTGTTAAGAGAGCTTACGTTTTGAAAAAACTGTAGAAAGACCTTACCTGCATCCCGAAGAGGAGTTCCTGTGAAGACGGCGGTGGATTCGCGCTTGTTTCGACTTCGAAAAGCTCGTTTAAAGTTACGGAGACCGAAATCAAGTATTTCCGCATTTTTTTCGTTTTTTGTCCTTTCACGTTCGATTCGAAATACGTAACTAAGATACCGTTATGTATTACAGTTTAATCTCAGCCTTTGTCTTTTCCTGAAACAACAGTTCATTATTTTTAAAGAACAAATAATAGGTGAGCGATGAAGAACACATAATTACGCATTAAAATTGTCTCAAAATAAGTAGAAAAAAGAAATACATATTACAAATAATAAAAAAGACCCCCCTGTTGAAGAAAAACCAAGTATGAAAAATAAGTATCTTGCCTCTTTCCTTTTTTCTGCTTGTTCGTTACTTTTGAAGTGGAAAGTTACCCAAAGGAACATTCTGCTTAAGTCTACATAATAAAAATGCACAAATTTAGCAAGTTAAACATAAAGATTACAAGAAAATTTCTATAATTCATCTACTAGACCTGTTTGTGCTATGAGGAGCTCTAGGTTCAACTTTTCTTAATTCAAAAAGATGATTTTCAGCTACTTTATTTGAAATTGATTCTCTTTCACTACCAGCAGAAGTTAGCATCTAAAAGATGACATCCATTTTAAAAGTAGTTTCTCACTTTCAAGAAATAGTTCATACCTTCTGTTCCCAAAGTTTAATCTAATCTTGCAACTTTCAAGAGTCCTACGAATAAACAACCAAGCACACAGAACAAAAAATAATTGCAAAAAGCAAGAAAAAAGTTTTAACCTTAATGTTCACGCTCACTAAGATTGTATCACTAACTTCAACGCACCTATCTTTTTGGAGTTTTGTGATGTGAGTGGAGTTCTAGATGGGATTTTTTTAGAGGGAGAATTTGTGTGGAGGGTGTGTGGTTTCGGAGAAAATGAATAAGAACCGCAGAGGAGTGCCATGGAATTTAGAGAAGGAGCTTTTCGGATGAAATTGACGAGAAAAAATTAATGAAAGCGTTTAATGCAGGTCTTTGTACACTTGGCATTGCTAACGTCATTAAAGATAATGGTAATAATAACGTTAGGTTAAAATTGAAAAAATTTGAAAATTTAGATATTTTAGTACTACTTTTTAAATTTAAGGTATAATTAAAAATTTGTTGAAAGTTTAGAATTTTTTTGCAATTAACCAATAATGATAAGTCTTTTCTTAATTCTTATATTAGTTAAATTGTCTTACAAAGGCAGATTAAGACAACTTAAGGATAAATTCTTAGGTGTAATTTTTCTCCAAATAGGTTTATTAAATTTTATCTGAAAACAGGAAAAGATTTGTAAAGTAGCCGACATCATTAATGAATAATGAAAATATTGTTTGTTGCCTTAAAAGTAATTAATATTATAGCTAACTAAATTTTACCACTCAAAAGGCTAAAATTTACTAAATTAAGTAAACGAAATTGTAAGATATATGAAACAAGCCTTAATAAAATCCTTCGACACATAACAAGCGCGTAGTGACTTTCTGATGGTAAGAGGGAGTGGCAGAGCGGAACGTGAAGTGGCGATTTGCGGTTGAGTTGAGCACCGCATAATATAACAGAACCTCAACGACCAAACATCATATAAGTCTTCATACATATAAGAGGAATGGTAATAAAACCACTCGTGGCCTGCCAATGCAAAAAGAAGGGAATGTCTTAGATGGCCTTCTTGTTCCTAGGATTATGCAAATCCAAATCCTCCATTTTTACCACATCACTTTATTTCATACTTCTTTTTCTCTGCATCTCATTGTGAAAATCAAGGCTGATTTTTTTTTTTTGATTGCGCTCCACTCACCACGCAATCTCTCCTCAATTTCTTCGCCGTAAGTTGTCTGTCTTGTCTTGTCCCTGATTTTGTTCAGTTTCGATCTCAACTTTTATGATCTGCTTCCCTTGGACATTGTAACCACAAGTTCATGTGTTTGGCTCCCTTTTTCTTTTTTCTGTGAAGCAAAAGGGAAAGACAACACTTCCTGACGTACTGTCCATGTTAGTTCGGACATGTCAAAGATTGGATCTTTATTATTTGTTTCTGTTGTTTTTTATGAACTTGGAACCCCATTACGTTTGAGTAGTCCGATTAATATAAAGACCCATTAATTTATCAGTTTTCCCCTTGTATAATGTACCTTCTGTTTCTACTGCTAAAGTATGATTTAATGGTGGAGCCTGTTTCATAATTGATGTTTTTCATTTTCTGACAGTTGAATCATTCTAACGAGGGTAGTGTGGCAAGACAAGATATTAAGGTTGACCTGCAAGCCGTTGACTTCATCATAGATTAATTTGACTTAGTTTAATGATAATACTTATTTACCTTATCACTAATTTTAGCATCCGAGTATTCAAAATCTTTTATGAGCAACCTGATGAAAGGAGGTTTTAGCTTGTATCTCTTCTGCGCTCAACTCTGTGTCTAAAGGTTGTGATCATTCCAGTTGACAATAACCGGTGGGTTTATTAATCGGCGGTCTCTCTGATATATCCTGCCGGCAGAAACTTGAAATTTAGGGTCTGTCTCAGTGGACTGAATTTGGGTGATATTTTTTTCGTATTTACTTTCTTATGTATGCTTTTGTTCTCGACTCTAGCTATTTCATTTACTTAAATAAAGGAAGAAAATGCATTTCAGGTGCCTCATGGCAACAAAAGGGAACCCGGGAGACCAGAGAACTAGGAGGTCTCTGTCGATTGCTGTTGCTTCTGGTTTGTGCTTGGTCTTCTATCTGTTGGGTGCCTGGAAAAGAAGTGGCTTTGGAAAGGGTGATATTATCGCTGTCGAGATCACCAGACGATCTGATTGTGCTGTCCTGAACAATCTGAATTATCAGACTAGTGGCGATGATGTCATGCTCGATGCTTTGAAATCAGAAATTAAAGAATTCAAGCCTTGCGAGGCCAATTTTACAGATTACACGCCCTGTCATGATCAAATGAGGGCAATGACATTTCCACGAGAAAATATGATATACAGGGAACGACATTGTCCTCCTGAAGAAGAGAAATTGCATTGCCTTATTCCTGCACCTAAAGGATATACGACACCATTTCCCTGGCCAAAGAGTAGGGACTATGTACCATATGCAAATGCACCTTACAAGAGCTTAACAGTCGAGAAGGCTGTTCACAATTGGATACAGTATGAGGCCCATTTGTTTAGGTTCCCTGGTGGAGGAACACAATTCCCTCATGGGGCAGATGCATATATAAATCAGCTTGCATCGGTCATCCCGATGGACAATGGAATGGTTAGAACTGCATTGGACACCGGATGTGGGGTATGCAGTATTTACTTTTTATGTTTCCAATTATTTAGTATGGTAGTTTTGCCTGCTTTTTCACTTCTTTATTTTCCTGTTGAATTTTTGCCTCGTGCGTAGGTTGCAAGTTGGGGAGCATACCTTTTCAAAAAGAATGTCATAGCCATGTCTTTTGCTCCAAGAGACTCCCATGAAGCACAAGTCCAATTTGCGTTGGAACGAGGTGTTCCAGCTATTATTGGCGTCCTCGGAACTGTCAAGCTGCCATATCCCTCTCGAGCCTTTGACATGGCCCATTGTTCTCGGTGTTTGATTCCATGGGGTGCCAATGGTGAGTATAATTGTCTTAGAGTTTGCTGAGTCTAAGGTGTAGCTGGTCTTTAGCAGAGCACAAGAGACCACATGCTTAGTAAAATTTTTTCTATTGAAATAATTTTCGCGCTAATAGCTTGTTGAAGCTTGGTCAAGTTAAACCAGCTTGCCCGTTAATTTTCCAGGAGCAAAATTCTTCTAGTTTTGGAAACGTAAGGAAATTTGAAGCATTAGAAAGCCAAGATAAACTAACTAGTTGTAATATAAATGATTGCATTTGAAGCTTTCAAAGTCTATGCTCTGTTAGGCTGAATTTCTACTTGTTTGGTTATGAGGCTGACTGTTAGTGATCAGAGCTTCTGATAAGATCATAATTGGACTCTTTTTCTACAGATGGGATGTACATGATGGAAGTTGATCGTGTTCTCAGACCTGGTGGCTACTGGGTCCTTTCTGGCCCACCTATTAACTGGAGGATCAATTACCAAGCATGGCAGCGTCCTAAAGAGGAGCTTGAGGAGGAACAGAAAAAGATTGAAGACATTGCAAAACTCCTTTGCTGGGAAAAGAAACAGGAGATTGGCGAAATAGCAATCTGGCAGAAGAGAACAAATTCCTGTCCTGAGCAAGCTGTTCAACCTACAATTTGTCAGTCCACAAATCCTGATGATGTCTGGTGAGTATATTTCCTAGTTTTTTTAATGTAAATTTAAGCTCCTGTACATGTACTGCTTATTCTTGGACAGAAAATTCTGAGAGAGATGCATCTAAATATTGGTAAGCAGGCAAAAAGACATACATAGTTGTTTCATTCTCTTTTGTCAAGATTCTCCTTGTTACACAAATGAAGAACATCTGAATGATCATCAGACTAAAAAGATTCACATGAAATTGTTCCTTATTCTGTCCATGGTGTTGTTTTTAATAGCTGGGAATGATAGGAAAATTCGAAAATCAACTACTGTTTCAGTATTGAGGATCTGAATCATGTCTGTTAGGTCTTTTATGAAAAAATCAAGTGTTGCTGAAGCGGTAAATGATTATATTCAAAAGCAAATTTCAAGCTGCGTAGGAGTTGAGTCTTTCAAAATATCTTATTTGAGTTGTGATAACAATGCATTGTTTCTTACAGCATTAATATTTATGTCATGCATAGGTACAAAAGGATGGAAGCATGCGTAACTCCTTATCCAGAGAGTAGTGGTGCTGATGACATTACAAGAGGAGTGTGGAAACCATTTCCAGAGAGAGTTAATGCTGTTCCTCCCAGAATATCCAGTGGCTCCATTCCTGGTGTGTCTGTTGAAGCATATCTGGAGGACAACAAGACTTGGAAGAAACATGTAAATGGTTATAAGAGGGTAAACAAAATCATTGATTCTGGGAGGTACCGCAATATTATGGATATGAGTGCTGGTATGGGAGGTTTTGCTGCAGCTCTCGACTCTCCAAAATTGTGGGTTATGAATGTTATGCCCACAGTAGCTGAGAAGGACACTCTGGGTGTTATCTATGAGCGTGGCTTGATTGGCATATACCATGATTGGTAATTCCTAAAAGTTATCTTTGCTTCTATTTTTCCTATCACATTTTTCTACCAGTATTTTGTACTTCAATAGGACCCACTCCTCCTAGAATGTCAATCTGAGCTCATCATTGCTTTTGCAATAATTTTGATGATCCTCCCTACATCACTCGACATGAGAAAAACCACCAGTTTCTCACTTTGCATTACTAGCTCTGGCTTTCAGTTCATGTGGATAAGTATTGTTACCTTTTCCAGGATTTTAATGGTTCCCTTCTGTATGAACTTTAATTTTACTTTTAGTTTCATATACCTGGCTTGAAAGTAGTTAACCCTTACCACTAATCTGAGTTAACTTGTTCATTACAATTCTGTTGATAGTTGAACTCCTTGAGCGACAAAGAGCTACATCCATTTAATCTATTCCACGCTGCTTAATATAGCTTCTATTTGTTAAAGCTATCTCTGTGTCATATATTATTCATCTGAGATTGAGCAGGTGTGAAGCCTTCTCCACATACCCAAGGACATACGACCTTATTCATGCAAATGGTGTTTTCAGCTTGTACAAAGACAAGTAAGTTTATACATCGCATGAAATTGAGATGCTCTCCTGAGAAAAAATAGAAAAGATTAGCCATGTAACACTGTCTCTTTTCACTTTAGAAGGCATTCAATTGAACCTGCAATTTGGAAACATTCATATTAAAATTTTTGCAACTACTACAGGTGCTCTATGGAAGACATTTTGCTGGAGATGGATCGGATTTTAAGGCCTGAAGGAACGGTCATATTCCGTGATCAGTTGGATGTGCTAGTGAACGTGAAGAGAATGGTTGGCGGAATGAGATGGAACACGAAATTGGTAGATCATGAGGATGGCCCTCTTATCACAGAAAAGGTGCTGTTTGCTGTCAAACAGTACTGGGTTGCTGATGATGAGACTAACACATCCACATAACGAACTAAGAAATAGTATCCTGTGAACAGTGTTTCTGATTCAACTCTAACAAGTCGAACTTCTTCCAGTTTATCCATATTGCATGTAGCAAAGCATATTAATGTTGCTTCTACAGTTACCATTTTTATCGACATGTCTATCTTTGAGGAACATATAGGGTAAGCATAGGTTTCTCCCATATTCCAATTTTCTAGGTTTCATTACTTACTCCTCCTTCCAATGCATTTCTTTGTCATTCTTGAATGCCTATTTTACATCTTCAGATTTGATCACAGGTCCAGTGAGAGCCCAGTAATTGCATCCTGCACATCCTCATGCAATCTGTAAAGCAATTTTGAGGCTCATCCTGATGGCTTTTTCCTTGTTAATCTAATACTCCCTCCTATTTAAAATAAAAGTCGTTTTAGAGGGATTTTAATTATTCAAAATAAGTGTCGTTCGTGACTTTTCATGCATGTTTATGATTTTACTTCCAAAA